>CM051507.1:5256325-5336325 GCA_028031935.1 Paedocypris micromegethes
CTCTGACCAGGGTCCTGACCACGCCCCACTGCCCCGCCCGTCTCACCCGCCCGCAGAGCACCTGAACACACACACACACACACACACGTCAGAGTCTGAGGAAGAGGCTTCCAGTGACGACACCAGCACTCACACTGGCCATGATGGTGCGCGCCTCTGCTTCACATCCACCTGCACACACACCATTACAAAATAAACTAAGATTACATGAGGAAAATATTACACAAAGTCAATCTTTATGTCTCTCATACACACAGACATCTACGTAAGTGTTCATTTCCTTCTTTTTGTTTTTGTTTTTTAAATATTTAAGACAGGCGGGCATCATACAAAGAGACAAATCAACGGCAAAAATACAACACACAATACAAAAACTGTGCAAATAAAAAGTACAAAGTATATACATCATAAATAGTCAAACACCTACTACAGAACGCAACTGTTTTAGGGCTTTTGAATTGCTCGAAACCGATAGTGTGGAAATAAAGTGCATATTCCTTACATCTAGGTAAGTGTTAATACACACACACACACACACACACAAATATATAAAGTCGCGTGCACGCGCACAAACATATATACACACGTCTTGTAAACATCGTAATAACATATCAACGCTTAACGACGACGTATTTATACGACACTAACGTGCACAGATACATTAAATCCACATCATAAACTAGAGCTGAACAATACCAACTATGACTTGAAACAGACGCGTTTAATTAGACGTTTTCTCCTCATTTTTACACAACAAACAAGTCGAGCCTCGGAATCACAACTCGAGCGGAAATAAACGCGTGACTTGTTCCGGTTTCGGCGACGCCGTCGTTTGTTCGCACGCGTCTCCGTCACTATAAGTGATCCGCAGATCCGTGTCATTTTGTCAGCGTTTGGTTTTAAAGGACAACATGTTCTTCTCACCCCGTTTGTCTTCTCCAAGTTCTGCTGATCACGCGCGCGCCCGGCGTCATGACGTCACGACGGAGAGACGCACAGGACAAACGCTGTCGGGAAAAAACCTGCACGTATTACATCATACATTTGCAGAAAACGTAATCAGACTGTAAGACATTAGAAATACTAGAAAAATGTTTCTGTGGAGCTGAAGAGGAAACTATAGTTCATATTTTCTGGGATTGCTCACGTGTCTGTGTTTTGGGAGAAAGTTCAGCTATTTATGAAGACCTGTTTCACTCTGCTGTATAAACAATGTTTTATTAGGTTTTTATAAATTGGACAAAAACTGTTTGAAAAAAATGAATATTTTGTCATAAATCTAATTATTTTATTGGCAAAATATCACATACACAAATCAAAATATAACGGTGGTCAACCATTTTTACAAAGAATTTCAATACCCTTTCAGGTTCAGGCAACTCAAAAGTTCATTATTAGAATATTGTAATAGGTTTAACATTCTATAATATTATATATAATATTCTATATAATGTTACATTATAATCTATGATGTATATATTTGGTGCGTATTTTATATATTGTTTGTGCATATTGAATACTGTGCTTTCGCTCTGTATGATCCCTAAAAATAAAGTTTTCCCCCCAAAAAAACCCATTACAAATACTTAAAACAATCTTTATACTTAAATCAATTTCACGGATGAAGAAAATGTTTAATCCTAAAGCGACACATAAATATCATACAATGCATTCTGACTCCACAAATCTTACTTTTGCATTGATTTTGCACACACACACACACACACACACACACACACACACACACACACACACACACACACACACACACACACACAACTGTATATTTGTAATTTAAGTTCAAGTTCTGAGCATTTGTAAGGCGCTTTTCAGCTTTAATCGTCTCAAAGCGCACAGTAGTCAAAACGCTGTGTGAAAATGTAAAAATAGAGCTAAAATGGCAAATGAAATAGCGAATGCTTTAAAACACAATACGATTCGTACAATTGATATAGAATTGTACACAAAGAATACATTTAAACACCAGCAATATTTCTAAAAAGCCAAACAAAAAAATCCTGCTCGGATTAAAACAAAAACTAATCTGATGCCCTTTTTCCTCTGTAATCCAGGGAATTTTTAATTTTTCACAAAATTATGTAACATTTAACTGGAGCAGAAAGAACAAGCAAACCGGACACTGACTTTTACGTATTTACGTATAGTACTTTTATTTTGCTTCGTATAAATCAATGATTTGTTTGCTTTGTATAAACCTTTTTTAGCCTTTTATACTTCAGTTCACCTTCATTGTAAGTTTTTTTTTAATTAAGTTTAATTTTTTTAGCTCATGTTTTTTTTTATTGTCGATTCAAAGTCCGTTGTCGTTCTCAGATTCTTAAGTTACACAAACTATGGGAATTTAAAATTGCGGTGTTTATATTGTTATCGAAGGGAATACAAAAGTTGTTTCATGAAAGAAATGTGGACTATAGTTTAAGAGGCAAGTCAAACTTAAAAGTGGAATATACACGCACCACCAAAAAGAGTTTCTGTTTGACTAGAACCGGAGTTAAATTGTGGAATAGTTTAAGTAAACAGGTAAAGCAATGTACAAACTTGAAACATTTCAAATATAAATATAAAAAGGACATTCATTCGAACAACATTAAAAACGGAATAATTTAAAATGTTGTCAAATTTTTGTTATAGATTTATCTTGTATCAAGGGTCTAAGTTAATTTATGATACAGTCTTCATGTGTTAAAGTGAAATATAAAAGGGGGCGGGACTAGATAAGTATACTAGAAAGTACTTCTTTCTACTCCCTTTCAAACATGTATTGGGGAAATTTACATTATGATTGTACAATTATTATTATGTTGTGGCATTTATGTTGTTATTATTTGTCATGTACATGTTTGAACAAATAAATTAATACAAATAAAAAATAAAATAAAATAAAAGTCACAGCAGCGTTATAACCCACGGTGTCCACCAGGCGTCAGCAAAACCAAACTAAAGCTCCGCCGCTCATTTTACTCCCAAAAAGCCGTCAACCAAACAGAAATAAACAGCAGAGCACTGGTTATAAAAGGCTGTAGATTTGAAGGCTGTCATATAAGGTGAAGGCCACGGCGTTGGAAGGTTAGACGGGCCGGATGTGCCAGCTGGGTTGAAAAGCCCAAGCGGAGGAGATGAGAAGCTCCCTGAAGACCAGGAGCAAGTCTGACTGACGTGTCCTCAGAGTAGAAATGAAGTGATGTTCGGGCCAAAGGCTTCGGCGTTTCCCTCTCACACACGCACACACGCACATTTGCATCTGCATCACTAGCCTCCACCATCTGGCATCTGGTGCCGGGACGAGCAGGTCATGAGAGATGTGGACACGTCCTGCAGGCTGGTCATCTCTCAGCCCAGCAAGGTCAATGCTGCGAATACCAGCAAATATTGAAGAGAGGGAAAAAAAAACGACAACCTCGCAAAAAACATTCATCATGCGCAAATGTCGAACAAAGGAATCCATGTTCGGCTTTGGCCATTGTGGTTGGGTTTTTTTGCGAAAGAAATACAAAAATGATATGCATATGAACATATATATATATATATTTACGAATATATAGAATAAATATAGCTGTAAGCACCAACACAAGGGGCTCAAGCCTAATTATTTTTTCACAAAGGTTTTGAATCATTCGATTTTATTTCAGAGCGCGTTGGTTTCCAATAAAAACGTCTTCGTTTTTTTTAAATTCCATTTATTAATTGTATTCGTAACGGCTTTCATGACAAATTGGATCAATAATAATGAATCAACGAGTTCTCCGTAACATTGGAATAAAAATGTGTAGTGCTTGCTGAAATCTTTTTCCCGTAATACATCGGTTGGCAATCGTTGTATGGAATCAGATTAGGGCCAAAAACATCAAACGTTAAATTGCTTCACGTTTATGTTTGTTTTTTTGTTTTGTTTTTCGCTTCCAATTACGTTTGTTTGTTTGTTTGTTCCGCTGGCAATCTTCCCGGTTTTTTTTGCAGTTGATGTGAAGGTCTAGTGTACTAGGGTTCTTTTTATACACACCTGAGGCCTAATTGGCTGCGTTTACAATGCAAGTCTTAATGCACAGATCCGATTTTTGGACTGTATCTGATTTTTTGGCCCGCCTGTTTACATTCACTATAGACACGCCTCATATACGATATCTGTGTTTACACTCGTAAGATCAATCCACTGGCTTTCACCATCATGAACGCAATGACTGACCCTAGAATTTTGCATGGGTTTTTGCTAATCCAGCTTCTCCAAAATCTCCAGAAAAAATATACCCGACTGCAATTGATAAGATGAAAGAGAAAGCGGATTTTTAATGCTGTCATCTTAAGAGCCGCGTTGATGTTTTCGACTGATTTTGACTTTAAGGCTCTTGATCTTGCGTTGGCTATGCAGCCGGGTTCGTTTGTAGCCACTGGTGCTATAGCCTGGCTCGTGCTATATGTCTTCAAATACAGCACGAGTTCTGTACGAACCATGCAATTTTGCCTGGGTTGATGTTTCTCCCCTGAAACTAATTAAACGTGCCACCTTCTCCTGGATCCACTGAGCTCCATCCATCGCAAAACACAGGTGCGAAATGATGATGCAGTTTAACGCAGTTCGTCGTGGGACAGTGACGTAATTGACCGGGGAAAGGGATATGCGTGTTTAGACACAGGTCGGTTGTCCAGATATCAGATATGTATCTGATTTAAAACCACATTTGGAAGTGGCTCAGGTCGGATGCAAAAAAATCGGATCTCATGCGTATTTTTCTGTTTACACGTGTACATCAAATTCCGATCTGTGTCAGATGAAGGCAAAAAATCGGATTGTTTCTGCCAGTGTAAACGCAGCCATTGATTAGTCACAGGTGAAGCTCGTGTGAAAAGGGACAACACCTAATGTCTTAGCGAAAATGGACTCAATGGGCTTTACCAAGCTGTGAATATTACAATACTATTTGACAGTTTTGTTTGGCACTGAAACATTATTAAAAAGGGATTAAAATGACCTATTTCTTGTAAAAAAAATCTTGATTAGAAATATATTTCAGCGGCACTTCAGGTCAATTTGTACATAAGCGACAAGACTTTTGTCTTGTGTTATTAATATTATTATTAATAATGAAAATAATGATAAAATCTTCAGTTTGTTTAAAAACTCTTATAATTTAGTTGCAGTTGATGGAAAAAAAAAAAGTATGATGTGACAATCTAAATAACAAAAAGCCTCCAAGTGCCAAAGTCAACATCTCACAACATTTCGGTAGAAAATTAACCCGATTTATTACAAACTGAGGAGCTGAACTGTAAAGCTGATTCCGACTATTATGAGGAATTGCAGAAAGGAAAATTATTTGCTGTTGAACCGGAAAAATTCTGACGTAAAGCTTTATACGCCTCAAACAAAGCACACAAGTGTTAAACACGCAGAGACCCTTAAGGTCAACGGACAAGGCCGGGGTAGAAAAAAGCCACGGCGATAAACATAGACGGTGCGAATAATCAAACGGCGTCTCTAGTTGAACACGGTGGACGCGGTGAGACCCGGATAAAAGCGCAGGACTTTTACCCGCAAAAAACCGTAAAGCCTGGAGATACGAGCGGGAGGAATCATCATTCAGCTGCAGATAGAACATGCGACATGGGAGCCGTGTTAGTTCAAATCCAATCCTGAGCAGAATCTTAATTACTTGGCATTTGTCTGCGGCTGATATTTCGTATCTCGGCTTCCTCAAACAATGGAGGCTGCGGCAGCGACGCCCGAGGACATTTTGAAGTTATAGGACGGTTAATTAATATGCGCAGCAAATAGGGAAAGTAATTAAAATGAGATTATTTTTTTTCCTGTGACAAGAGTAATAAACGAGAATTCATTTCAGTCACTGATTCGAGAGACCTTTACAGTATGAGACATGTTTAACTCTCAAAATAAAACTCTTTAGAAGTTGTTTGGGCTCCAATGAGGCACTAGGTCTTATTTTCAGGGTAAGATTTTACATTTCTGTTGTTGTAATCAAATGTAGTTGTTAATCATGTGAAATTATCTGAATTTGAAGGATTATTGAAGTAAAAATTTGCATTTATTGCCATTTAAAGTAAGAAGTTAGACATCTGACATTCTTCTCCGTTTTTAGCAAAGTGTGTTGTAGCTTAACAAAGTGTAACAAAGGCGGGAACACTGCAACAATAAAGGTGTTGATGCTTCACACTTTCTGCACTTTTAATCAGACCTGGATCATAGTGATCACCACCTGTTTATTCACACACTCACTTTATTTATCCGTCTCTCTCTCTCTCTCTCTCTCTCTTTCTGTCTGTCTCACTCTCAAAGTCTGTGAATCAAAAGTCGCGTGAACTTGACACAGAGCGGGAGAAAAGTTGGGATCCGGCCAAAGTTCGGATCCGGTCCTGAGGACATGCACTTATCCGGATTCCACTGTAGAGTTTCAAGAATTTTCAAGCACTTCATTTAAAACTCAAGCATTTTCAAGGCCTTGAAAACACATTATTGAACTTCAAGCATATCAAGCAGCCGTAAGAACCCTGCAAATAACGTAGAACTAATCTGTGCCTTCCACATCTGTGGAACATCTTTCCTCTGATTCTTCCAAGTTCAGCTATTGCGAAACCGCTCCGCCTTGAACTCATCCAGACGGAGTTCTGGGAGTCGAGAAGTCGGATCCCGTCCTGGTGCTGTCGTCCTGCTGCTGAGCATCAGTGGTTTGGCTTCTCCAGCTCTTCCTCGCTCTCCGGAGCCTCATTAACTCGCACCATTTGGTTCCGCAGCCACACGCCGTGCGAAAGGCCCGCATCTATCGCCAAACTCCCCGAAGGTGCGACGTTTTAAAAAAAAACCACTAAAAACTGAGTTCTTTCACCAGCACCTTAATACGGATAAAAAAAAAATAATAATAAAACATTTTAGGGATGCACCTAATATTCGGCCACCGAAAATTTTGGGCCGAAAATGGCCAAAAAGTGCATTTTCGGTTTTCGGACGAAACACGTTTATCACCGAAACAATACGGCCGAAAGGTGATGACGCAAGCAGAATAATGGCGGATCGCGGTCCGGATCCCATCTGAATTAAAATCCAGTGGTCCACCTTAACTATAACTGCTGCTTTACATAACTTGAATGTACGCAACTGTCGCGGCACAATCTCAGGACATCGGCAGATTAGAGAATGTTCGAGGTTGCAATAGAATTAATTGCGATTACAGTTACATATTGCATTAGAAAGAGAGACACCGACAAAAGAGAGAGAGAGAGAGAGAGAGAGAGAGAGACAGACAGACAGACAGACAATACAGGCGAAAGATAGGACGGGTGTGGAAAAAAAAAGAAGGGATAAATATGAAAAATGTTACCTGTTTATAAGTTTTGAGTCGAGATGTAAGTCAAGTTTCAAAAGTTAAGCACTTTATTCGAACATTTATATACTTGCTTATATTTAAAAGTAGCAGTGCTTTTAAGTCACAAGTTAGATAAGCTTGTAAATATATGCTCCATTTGATTTTACACAACAAAATGTGTGAAGAATTTATTTTTACAACCTTTCAGCAGGCCAGTAGTTTTATACTCTTGATTGTTGCAATATGCTTAATGAATATTTGCATAATTTATAACACATTTCATTTCATTTATTCTTTGAAACTTTATTATTAATGTATGCATTTGCAGTGCCTAAGTTTTAGTAAAGTTAGTACGCCATCATTGCAATAAATGCAATGGTACTACTAATAATTGCCATAATTTTTTTTCGGTTTTCGGCAAAGTTTTCCTCTTTTTCGGTTTCGGCCAAGAATTTTCATTTCGGTGCATCATTCTTTGTCTTGTGTTCACTGACTGTGATGCTGTTCTGTCTAGTAAGTTTATTAATATAGCCTGTGTAGACATCTACTGTAGCTTATTGTAGACAAATATGCTCCTCTTTTTGTAAGTCGCTTTGAATAAAAGCGTCAGCCAAATGACTGTAAAGTAAAGTAACGTAAACGCAAGTTTCAGCGTCTGTTCCAGAAGCCTGAAAGTCAACTTTCCATCGTTTGGCAGGTGAGCGGCATTCACAGAATTCCTCCCCATCCCGCGCAAATAAAGCCTGGACCGCAGCGGCGTCTTTGAAGACTGACAGGAAACCCGTCTTTAGCAGAATCTCCCCCCTCAGCAACATGTGCTTCTGTGATGAAGGAGAGCGAGAGGATTGGCTGCTGGGTTTCCACACGTGTTTCACCCCTTGACGGGACGCCCCGCCGCTGCTGGGGAGATTGAGGAGGTGTTTGTGCCGTGTGAGGCCTGAGGATGACGGGAGTTTATGTTCGGCCATCTGGAAGGATTCGCGGACGTCTTTTCGTTCTTGTTTATAGACAAAAGCCTCCAACATGAAGTAAAAACCACAATTGACAATCTGCACACAAATGGGCATCTTCCACTTTGTCTATCTCTGGGTCACGCTATCACGGGACACGCTGCCTGAAAAAATGGGCGACCAATCGCTTATGGAAAACTCTTTGGCACTTTGGTCACAGCCGAAGTCTGAACAACAATGGACAATGGACTTTTTTCTTTTTTTTACTGACTCTTTTTCCCGAATTTAACATTTAACACAGATAAATAATGGACATTTTTCTTCTTTAAAGACTATTTTCCCCTAATTCGCATAGCGAATTTGCATTGGTCTCAAGCTAAGAAAAGCGCTATATAAAAAAACTTGAACTTCAGTTTGAACTTTGGGGTGTGGCCGGGTCTCAAACGTGGCCTCCAAAACATGGTCTCCAAAGACTAATGAGTGATCAGCAAAGACTAAAACACGTTTTCGTTCTCGAATGCATGTCACGCCACACGCCCGCAGTTATTCAGGCGCTGAAAATTTTGTTTATAGCAATATTCTATAAGTCTGAAAGGGATTTTTTAAGTAATAATTTAGTCAAATTTATATTAATATTAAGTAATATTTTAACACATGCGTATACATATACATAGTTATTAATAATACAATAGGATAATAATAATAATAATAATAATAATAATAATAATACACAGGCGATAAGACAACATTCATAATATTTTCTAGTGTCCAGACGGTATTGATAGATAGATAGATAGAAACGACTTTGCTAAAAAATATTTATAAAAAAAATAGGCAGAAACAACCTATTCGTCTTTACGGTTGTCTTTTGTAGTCGAGCCGCTCTTAAAGACACAGTACACAGACATCAGAGCTGCTGTGATCTATTAATTCAGCCTGTTACAACGTTCTCTGCATTGGATTAGCAATGTCTCCGTGTCGTCATTAAAAGTTGTAACGAAACAAACGTGCTATACTGTATTCAAGTGTTTATATGTTTTAATATGTATAAAATTAAATTCATGAATGTGTGATGGTATCCACATTATTGCAAAATCCATATCGTGGCACAACTCAATCACGGTTATCACGTTAATACCGATTTACCGCTCTAACAATTTAATATTATATTCAGTTATAAGATGTAATATTAGAAATAAGATTTACGTTAATAAATATTAAAAAGATCTAATAACCGCCCACCACTAATAGAGAGAAAACTGTTTTATTGTTGTTTCTGCTGTCATTCCTCAGCCTTCTATCTTGGTGTGTGTGTGTGTGTGTGTGTGTGTGTATCTCGCTCAAGGCGGTTCCACAACATGAACACACACACACACACACACACACGTTGCGGAGTGAAAGAGAGCAGAACGGTGACATTCCTGTCGCCGTTTGTCACACGTTTAAGAAGCGACTGCAGAGAGGAAACGGTTTTTCCTCTGATAGACGTTCACAAGGTCGTTCAGAGCGACTCGGCTTCTACAGGCCTGACGTTCAGTTGGCCAAACAAAAGATGTGTTTGTTTGTTTGTTAACCTTCGTCGCTTCTATTCGCCACAGAATTGTGGACAGACACAAATCTCACGTGCAATTACAAGACTGTTTTTGGTGTAACGCCACAGTGTCTAAAATCTGACTTAAAGACGCAGCGTTTATTATATAGTCTGGAAAAACTACGGCCCGTTAAACGTTTTAATCCGGCCCGCCGAACTTGTAAAAGTGAAATGAAAGTTCGATCAGTTTTTTCCAACGTAAATCCAGGTAATCCGTTATGAAGCTTTGTTTTATTTTCTTTTAAACACAATTTTAAAAGCCTAAAACAAATTGATCGTTCGCTGAGATCAGTCAGTAAAATGCCACGTACTTCTCTATATTTTCCTTATTTAGCTCAATGGTTATTTTACTGTCCTCTCTCATTCATTTTTGCACATTTTCATTCATTTTCGTGCTTTCTGCTTTCCTCCACAATTCCCTTGGATCCATAGAGGTCGTTCAGTTTAGCAATCGCTCAAACGATTTGATTTGAACGCAAAAAAACATTTTTTTCTTCACACTACTTGCAGTACAGTACTTATTCCTGTTCTATACTTGACTATTTACCACATTACTTGTAATATCTGTGCAAGACAAGTATTTAGGATCATTTAAGTTGCTAAAATAAATTGAACAAAAAAAGTTTTTTTGACTTCTCACTCAATAAACCGCAAGATAAAATATTCAAAGATTTTTGTTTTTTGTTCTAAAAAGTAAAAAAAAGCCAATGACTAGCCGGATTAGCGAAAGTTTGAAGTTTGAAGAACTGTAATATTTCAGCTATCAAAATATTTGTCCACCTCTGTTTTTACCACATTACTTGTAGTTTCAGGATCATTTAAGTTGTTAATATAAATTGCAAAAAAAGGTTTTTTTAGTGACTTATTCAATAAGCCGCAAGATAAAATATTCAACAATTTTTGTTATTTGTTCTACAAATAGCCAATGACTAGCCGGATTAGCGAAAGTTTGAAGTTAACCGAGGGACTACGTTTCTGCCTGTGAGCTGTGATGGAGCTTAGTTTGCGACCCTAAAGGTCCCGGGTTCGATTCCCAGGGTAAACGTGTCGTCTCATGGGACATTTATTGTCACGAAGCCTCCAGCCTCACATCAGGCCTGACACGCCCTGATCGGATGGACTGTTTCTCCCTCGCGGCGCATTCACAGAGATCTTATGAACAGGCGTCGAGTCTGAAACCTCTTCTGTGAGGCAGCAATGCCACGCGTCTCGTTCAAGACTCGGCTGACGGGTTAAACGAGGAAGAAAACGACTGACGCTTGGAAAATGTCACGACCAATTAAACGAGGAAATTGTTGGTCAAGAATTTCTAGATTTCCCCATGTCAACTGAGAATGAGAAAAACGGCCAAGACGATGATTGAAACAACCAAATGATGTTTAAGGGAATGTGGTAATTGGATAAATGACTAATGTGATCTGATTGGTGCTCATGGAGAGGGGGAGGGTCGCTGCTGTGATCTGATTGGCTCTTCTGATTGGTTCTTTTAGCGTCTTTGTGTTGGTCTCGGAAAAGGAAAAGCGCTATGTAAATTAACTTGAACTCTTCAGAAGTGTGGGAGGATCGCTGCTGTTATCTGATTGGTTCTTCTGGAGAGGGGCAGGGTCGCTGCTGTTATCTGATTGGTTCTTCTGGAGAGGGGGAGGGTCACTGCTGTTATCTGATTGGCTCTTCTAGAGAGGGGGAGGGTCGCTGCTGTTATCTGATTGGTTCTTCTGGAGAGGGGCAGGGTCGCTGCTGTTATCTGATTGGTTCTTCTGGAGAGGGGGAGGGTCACTGCTGTTATCTGATTGGCTCTTCTGGAGAGGGGGAGGGTCGCTGATGTTATCTGATTGGTTCTTCTGGAGAGGGGGAGGGTCGCTGCTGTTATCTGATTGGCTCTTCTGGAGAGGGGGAGGGTCGCTGCTGTTATCTGATTGGCTCTTCTGGAGAGGGGGAGGGTCGCTGATGTTATCTGATTGGCTCTTCTGGAGAGGGGGAGGGTCGCTGCTGTTATCTGATTGGCTCTTCTGGAGAGGGGGAGGGTCGCTGCTGTTATCTGATTGTCTCATCTGGAGAGGGGGAGGGTCGCTGCTGTGATTTGATTGGCTCTTCTGGAGAGGGGGAGGGTCTCTGCTGTGATGTGTTTGGTGTGTCTAGAGATGGGGAGGGTCGCTGCTGTGATCTGATTGGTGTGTCTAGAGTGTAGGTGGGTCGCTGCTGTGATCTGATTGGTTCTTCTGGAGACGGGGAGGGTCACTGCAGTCATTGTATCAGAGAGTCGGTCAAGCGAGAGCTAGTGCAGGTGTAGTCACACACTTTAGCTTGTTGTGCTGCTGTTTTCCTTTCACGCTCCGTCAAGAATGATCTGTAATACACGTCTCGGATGAAAGGCTTCGATCTGACAACAATCAGTTTGTTTAGACTCACAAGACCGTCTCCAAAGATAAGACCCGGTGAAAATCAGCAGTTATACTAAACAAATAAATGCTAATAATGTCTCTAGTCTCGGGAGAAAAAAACAATAAAAAAAGATTTTATGTTCTTTCACTTTTCAAATGTTAATATTTTGAAAGGTTTTTGCAACGTTATGGCAACGTATTTCATTACGCTATAGCATCAAATGCATCATTATGTTTAAGTATGCAATGCATTCATCTTGAATATTTTTTGCATTATTTCTTCCTTATATATATACACACAACATCCTTCTACATAAAAATATATGAAGACAATGTCTATTGTCACATTTCTATGGTCACACACAGACTGAGTCCTGTGGCTGGCGGCTACACACACACACACGTGTGTTGACCTTTATTGTCCAGATGAGAGGAAATATTAGATTATCAGTGACCTGATTCAGCTGCGGACTCGTATCACCTGTAATTACCATCACGCTGAACTAACACAAACATGAAAACAAATACACAAATATTTTTTTACGGTTTTAAACAGTCCTGCAAAACATAGTTTGTATTTAATTAAAAAAAAGATAAAAAAAAAAAAACATTTCTAATTAATGATGAATAATGAATATCAAATATGCAAATAATAACTTGATAACCATATTATAACATTTTAATTAGCTTTAATATACATTTTTACGTTTATTATTTTTGTGGACTTAAGTGACCATCTTAAAAACCATTAAAGTAAGACATATTACTGTATGTGCAAACAGTAAAACCAAGCTTAAATTACAAAAAGAGTCATCTATTTAAAAATTAAAATTATGAATTCAAATAATTAAATAATGAAAATTCTTCACGCAATGAAAATGAAAGCGACAACATCACAAGTACGAAAAGTCACGTGGAGTTCAAATGATTTTTCGAACTAAAAAAAAAAAATCTAATTTAAAGCTGTAACGTAAGAATCATCCATCACGTCACAATAACACCAACTTGACCTTCAAACGCTCCATTTAAATGCGGTTCTGCGTCACATCTCATCTAGAAGCCTCGCTCAACCAAACATCTGATCCTGACTGAAGCCTTCAACATGGCCAAGCCAAGCAGATAATGGAGAGACTGCAACTGGAGCCACGGGGAAGAAAGGAGAACGGGTTCATCAGCGTGATATGATTCGATATGGCTGGGCCACAAGCTCGTCTAATTGCGGGCAAGTTGATCTGACAAATGGATCTGGTTGGTGTTATCAAGCCGTACGTGCTGCTCCAGGCCCAAGGCTTCAGTCCATATTGCTGCACTGACACTAATGACTCCCAAACATTTAATGATTTTAAATGAGCACGGATCACTTCAATTAACCTCGGACTGTCTTAAAGGTTTTATTGCATAACTGATGTCTTGCTTTCCCACTATTGTGGTTTTGATTATTGTAAAATGTTTTTTTTTTACTTTGCTACTGTATTTATGCAAATATAAGCACCCCCTTTTTTTTCTTCGATTTTTCAAGTTAGCGCTTTTCTTAGCTCGAGACCAACGCAAAGTTGCTACGCAAATTAGGGAAAAATAGTCTTTAAAGAAGGAAAATGTACATTATTTATCTGTGTTTCAAAATTATGGAAAAAGGTCAGTTGAAAAAATAAATTTGTCCAATTTTCGACAATTATATTTTCGACGCTCAAAAACTTGCCGGGTGCTTATAATCGCCATTTTCTAATAGGCACGTAAATATAAGCCCCCATTTTTCCGTATGGTCTGTAGGCAGACGTGTTACAGTATAAGCCTTTACTGTCTCAATAACAGAAATAAAGAAACATTAGACACCGCGACACTTAACAGAGAAAAAATAACACTGGAAGAAGTAAGATTACACTAAATACAATCATTAATATTACAACAAACAAGAGACTACAAACCACAACAGATTAGCTTAGCTTAGTGCTAACAAACGAGTCCAATGTGTCATCGCAGAAAGAGTCGAAACAGTCGAAAATGAAGAACAAGGGCAAGAAGTAAAAAAAATATAAAAGGAACAGACACAATCACAACGCTGGGTCGCTGCACAGGGGATAATAATCCTTCCTCTTCACACGGCGTCAGATAAACAGAGAGCTTGAAACAGACCTGAGCTTGAAACAATTGCTCTGCGCATGTGCGGAGTCTGACTGGAGAGCAAAGGATCTTGGGAAATGAAGTCCTGACTACTAGAATCGACTTTTTATTCTCTATTATTCAAGTAAAACGATATCAGAATGTTACGAGTCACTAGTTAGGTCTTTTAAATAAAGAAAAAATAGTATGTTTAGGAGAATATTAACATAATTGAACCAGAAATTTAAAATACAAAAATTAGTTTTCTTTTCGAATTTTTATTGTGCCTGAAAAATCAGGGGAGGTGCTTATATTCGCGTAAATACAGTATTTTATTTTAGCATCAAATTTATATTCTCATCCTCATTTATAAAACGTGTATAGTATTATACGTACAATGCTTTTTTTTTAGTTTGTTATGCTGCTCGTGCACTGGAATATCTCTAAAGAGCATAACAACTATAAACTGTCCGTCTTTCAGTCTATCAATCTATCCATCCAATCTGTCTTTCTCTTATCTATCCGTCTATTCCTTCCCACATCCATCATCCATGTATAGGCCCGTCTGTCCATCAAACCTCCTCACTGGTCCAGATTTGGCACACGCGCTTATTCCCAGGCCACACCGGGGTCAAAGGTTGAGCCGTACTATATTTAAGTCAAGCTTAATAAGACGAATCTCAGATTAGCCATCTTCCCTCCACATTAGAAGACAAGGTAGCAGAAGAGCAGATCTGAGAGGCAGATTAAAGGGCATCCGTGAGTAGAGCTCACACCAACTCCTTTAAAAAGCTCCATTCAATCCTCGCGGGCTTTGTGGAAGCTTCTCGATTGAGTTTCCTCACGCCGACGCGTTTGAAAAAGTGCAGAAGTGAGCAGATGTTTTGGCTTCCTGGACGCCGTGCAATCACAGTTGTGATTGCGGTCAAACCGGTAAAGAAAGGAAACGATGGTGAATTTCCATTCCGCCGACTCGACAACTTGATGGGGGTTAACGTAAAGGTCTCGTGATAAACCGAAGTCCGAGGCTCTTTCAACGCAACTCATTTGATCCCGGGACGAAATAAAGGCCTTTCTTCTTCTGAAGTGTCGGGAGCGCTCCAGCTCAACCGCGTTTGAACCTTTCGCCAGAGAAAAAAATAAGTCGAATGAATAATTAAGAACCAGCCGTGTGAAGAATGTACATTAGGCTGATGTTGTACGTCCGTCTGTGAGTCTTGCAGCGTTGGCCAGACATTGTCGTTCGTCTGAATAAACCGGTCCCTCAAATACATTAAAAAAATATTGTACAAACCATCTTATCAGTATATGATGGGTTTTACGATGTATTTACTTAACTTAAATACGGTATAAGAGCTGTACACACGTAATAAATGCACAAAAACACACTCGGACACACACAACGTTCAAACTAAAATCAACGTAACACTAAAGTCGTGTCATTAACTAGCATCAAAGACCTTTCCATACGCTCTTGAAACTTTGTCAAATGAACTGGTCTGATTCGGGTGATGCTAGAAGGTTCTGGCTGCGAGCTCAAAATCTGATTGGCTGAAGCAAAAGATTCTTCTGTTCAAGTTAAACTGCCCGGCAACCAGCAGTGTAAAGAGTAGATGAAAACCATACTTGACTAAAAGTACCTTACTGTAAAAGTTACAAGTTACAAGTCACCAATTCCAAGACTTGAGTAAAAGTCGTAAAGTATCCGATTTTTTAAGACTTTACGTATTTTACTCGTACTGAATTTCAGCTCAAAAAACACAAAGAATTGAGAAAAACAAGAAACTCTTTATTTATGAGGTTTTATTTCCTATATTAGACATTAAATTTAACACCTATGTTTGAAACACTTCGCAGAACAAAAAAGCTAAAATAAAAAAAAAAAAAACAACAACAACAAAAATTCAGCCTCGGTCAAGGTCAAACGTGCAAAAAAGTGCAACCGCTAATTAGCTAAAAGAAATTACTTAACCCTCCTATTATGTTCGGGTCAAATTGACCTGTTTTCAAAGTTTAAAAATATTAAACTAAATTTGAAAAATGAAAGCATTAAAGTATTTATTCACTTTGAAACTTCTCCTGCTATTTGGTGTAATTATAATATAAAAAATATAACGATTCAGTTCACATATTTGTAACATCACGCTACATGCTTGTTACAAGGATACTTTTGGGGTCAAATTGACACGTGTTAAAAGTTTAAAAAAAAAAATTGAAAATTTTCACTTTGAAACTTTGTCTTAGTTAGCCTACTCTACATATTTTTTTTTTTAAATTGTTCCGTTAACATATTGGTAACGCCCGCTACATGTTCTTGTTACAAAGATAATGTTCGGATCAATTTGACCCTTCAGACAAACCAAAAGCTAAAAAGAGTCAGAAATACCATTAGTTTCTTTGCAACAATGAGACATAATACGCCGCTGTCTCACACTCACTCTCTACACACACACACACACACACACACACGATTTTGAACTTCTTGGTTTTTATGCATAAAAAAAGGCCCCGGGGTCAAATTGACCCACAAACATTATTGATGTTCTACTGAAACGAACATAGTAGGAGGGTTAAGCAACAAAGTCCCTTTACTCAATGAATGGAAGCAAGTATTAATATTTTATCAGCTTGTGATTTCTTTGTCATCAGTGTGTGATTGTGATATTTTATAGTTTGATCCGTTGACCCACTGGTCCATTATAAACCCAGTATTTGTATCCAAGCTCCACACAACGCTCCATCCTGGATCTCGAGGTCAGATAGGAGTGATTCTAGACGTCTGGACGATCTTCTGCTCAATCTCTGGGTTTAAGGAACAGAATAAAGGTCCATTGATTACAGGGTAGGAACGCTCAGGGTTTTCTCTCGTCTGGCCGGCCAATCAATGTCATTGGCTTCAAGGGCGATGGGACGCGATAACGGTTTTCTTTTCAATAGTGTGGTCCGCTTTCATCAAAGTGATGATAAAAGACACAATAAGGAACGGCACAAGGTCACACACTAAACACTTGCGATAGTGACCTTGGCAGCACGTCAGAACCAGAATCGGCGAGATTTACGGCGTCTGGTTGGACCAAATAAACGTGAGATGTCATGCGCACAGGATATGATTCCTCTCACGCTTGTTCTCTTAATCACTTATAAAGCACTAAACGGTTTAGCTCCTCTATATCTCAGTGAGCTCATCACTTACTACGAGCCTACACGACTCCTGCGCTCTCAAAACAGCTTATAATACCGCAAATCTCTGAAATCTATGCAATGCTCTGCTTAGTTAAATTCGAGACTCAGTGAGTCAATTTAAGTCTAGACTGAAGACGCGTCTCTTCAACAAAGCATATATTGACCTGTAATAATAACAGAATAAGTTAATATAATCGTATAGAAAGGCTGCATAGTGTAGTGCTCGGAACCGAATCACACCTGCACCTCCTAAAACTGTCAAAATCTTTAATTATGGTACTTCATGTTTTCCTAACTGCTTTGCTTTTTTCTGTGTTTCACTCTTCTCCTGAGTGCCGAGTGCCGTACCACCAGAATCGGACCACTAGGAGCTTCGGGTTCATCTTTTCTACGATGCCTCCTGGACCTCAGTAGACCTGATGACGCCGTTTACGTGGAGAAATGAAGTCGTCTCTTTCCCCACTGAGGAAGGAAACACCTTCCAGAACCATCAATAAAATGGGCAGAACAACCAACGTGTGTAATGTTAGAATGCCAGAGGAGACTGGCACCAGTGAGCCAGGTTCTCCCCAGGGTTTTCTCCTCGTTAGAGAGTGTTTTTACCTGGAAACTGTCGCATATGTGCTTGCACACTGGTCATAGTAATAATCATAGCCATATTTTCAACACCAACTACTAATCAATAAAAAGCAACAATTCTCTTACACATTCACACGTGCGCTCTGAGACAGTTAAAACTGTGAAAAGCGCCTTACAAATGCTCAGAAGTTGAACTTGTCCGAGGCGTTTGTGTGTTGTCAGCCTGCACGACTGCGAGCTAAAAGGTGTTGTGTTTGCGCAGGTGTTGTGGAGTTACAACCGATACAGGTGCGTCAACAATGGCAACGGATGCTTTACAAAAGAATCCTGCGGAAACGTGGATGTTTGTCTAAGTCGTGCTTGCGTACGTGATTATGGGATGGCAGCATCAAGCGTCGGCCTGCGAGATCTCATACGCTTCCTGTGACTGGCGAGAGACGGGTAAATCTCCCGCTTTATTCGACCACACATGCCGATATTTGCGCTTTATTCGCGAGATCTTGTGAAGTGCTGGATTAGTGGACGCTAGAGCTGTTTATTTTATAGATTCATTATAAAATAAGTGAATTATGATTTTTTTTTGCTTGGAATAAAGACAATGATTCTTTTCTCGATTCTTTCTGGATATTTTTTTTTTTTACCTGAAAATCAGGTTGTCAAACAGCAATATAATATATTAATACACATATTACTCTTTACCTTAAATTTAAATACATGGAATGAAAAATATATTGTAATGTAAAAGTAGTGTTGTAAAGACAAAACAAATGTATATTATAAATGTAAAATAATGTAAATGTAAATAAAAATAAACATTCCAAGGTACAGCCAAGGTGCATTCCAGGGTATCAGACAACGATTCTTTTGTAGGTGGGGCTAATAATTGAAATAAATAATTGATGAACTGTAGATGTTTGCTGTATGTGGGTTGCTAGTAACCGAATCTAAATCAGAATCAGAATCAACTTTATTGGTCAAGTTGCAAGTGACAACAAGGAATTCAGTTTGGTCTGACTCCGCCTTTTCCCATCAATTTTGCAGATATTAACATAAATATATAAATAAATTAGGGCGGCGCCCCAATATACCACTGATTTTTTGGTGGCAAATAATGCAAGATCATCTTTTCTTTATAATATTTAAACGATTGCGCACGGCAGAGTACCAAGTAGAATTGTATAAATGGGGGTAGAAACGAGATTGCGACCTTTTAATAATAATAATAATAATAATTCCTTCGATTTTTTATTTATTGGCGCTTTTCAAGACACTCAAGGTCGCCTTACAGAAACACAACAACATTCACAAACACACACCAATTGCCCGGTGAAATAGCGGCAGCCAATCTGCGCCAGCGTCCACTTCACTCGGGCATACACACCACACACGCTCACACACCCACACACGGCCAGATTAACCTGAAACGCATGTTTTTCTCATTGTGGGGGAAACCGGAGCACCCGGAGGAAACCCACGCAAGCACGGGGAGAACATGCAAACTCCACACAGAACGACCCGACCGGCCTCAAACTCACACCACGAGTCACAATCGGAACCTTCTTGCTGTGAGGCGACAGCGCTAACCACTGCGCCACCGTTTGTATTTTAACGATAAATAGTTGCTCTAGTGAACGGATGAAAAGCTCTCGGAGGGACTTGTCAAGGCAAAAGCAAATGCAGAGAGAGAGAGAGAGAGAGAGAGAGAGAGAGATTATCTTGCTTGTTTCCAGAAAATAGGACTCGTATTTTTTAAGAAGTAAATTTTTATCACCCAATTGATAATTTTACTTAAGTCTTTTTTTACTCGTTTTGCTTTTTATTTTCCTATTTTTTCAGGTGCGTTTCCATTTTTAAACCATGCTGATGAATATGAAAATGTGGAACATCTCTGTTAATAATCGCCCTAGTCATTTTAAAGTCAAAAACTGGTGCAATTCACGATACGATCAAAGACACCACAGAATAAAAGAAATGTACTGAAACAAACAACTCATCTCAACTCTATAGAGTTTTGTTTTTGTCTATTAGAACAAAATTAATTCATAGAAATGTAACGAATACTTTTTATTTTCCCTTATTGTCACGACTCGAAAAATGTCTCCGCCCCCTAATCTGATCATCAAACGTGAACTAAATTTCTCTCATTCAGGAATGTGGAATTTTCCGTAAAACTAGGGAACAGTTGTTTACCTCCTGGCTCATGCACGACCTTCCCCAATATAGACGTGACCTCCTGCTTACTGCGTCCATTTAGAGAGTCTGGGGACAGTGTGTGTGTGTGTGTGTGTGTGTGTGTGTGTGTTCCCCGGGCGCTCTGCTCACTGTCCTGTCTATAGAAATTACCCTGCTGTTCTGCCCGTCACTGAACACACTTCAAACTCCCAGCGACAGCCCACCCTTCCTGCATCAGACCCGTCCCAACAGCTAACGTCAAGCCAAAATGTGCTGTCAACACACACACACACACACACACACACACACACACCGTCCTTCAAATCCCCAAACGTGGCATTTTCAAATGGTTCATGTCGAGGGGGGGGGGCCCGACGATTTTGGAAAAATGTGTTTTTTAATGCGTGATAAACATCTATTTTGCAATAGATATGTTTATATATTGCAATATATATGTAGAAAGGTATATTAATTTCAATAATATTCAAAAATACATTAATAATAATCTCTATAATACCTTAAAACATTAATAATAATATTAATGTACAAAGGTATTTCAATTTCTCTTTATTACATTACATTTCATTTCATTTTTACTTGTTCCTTTTTTTCTTGTGGTAATGTTGAACATATTCCACCTTAAGAACAGGAGCAGGAAGAAGACCGGGTCTTATTTATTATTACATTCAATTTATTATTATTGCTCTGTGATTGGGTGTGTTTCCCGCCTCAGACCCAGAGATGCTGTGATTGGCTCCAGCTCCACGTGACCCCGAAATGGAGCAAGTGGTAAAAAAAAAAAAAAACAGATGGATGGATGATTAATATCATATCACACACGAGTGATTTTATATTATTAGTGATATATTTTATCATAATGATACATGTCTTTATTACATTGTTACTATAATTGACACGAATGCTAGAAGTGTTTTGTCTGGTCCATTTTATATTTTCTGTGGTTAAGACCGCAAAGGTTTTCACATCTGTTTGCCCACAGAATTATTGAATAATTTTTTCTCTTTTCTTTCGTTCTTTGACCCTGAAGCCAAAGAAGTAAAGATGAAGGAAAAAGTGGAAATTAGTCCCCGGGGCACGTAGAGATGACGGAGCACGACCTCAACCTGTTTAATGTGCGCACACAACACTGAAACCTGTGTGTGTGTGTGTGTGCGTGTGTGTGTGAGCATTAAAGCACGGTAGCACATCACAAAAAGCATTTTGCACCTTGTGTATTTCTCATACACACATGTATATGCGTGTGTGTCGGTGTGTTACGTCTAAACCATGTAACATAATCAAGTTATAGCGTCTAAACATTGCTTCACAATTAATAATATACACACACATTTAAATGATATTATGTATAATATGCTATAAAATACCACCGCCGTGCTAAAGGCTAACGGGCTAGCGCTTGAAAACGAGACCGGCAGCTGCAAAAGCTTTAAAACACCTGAGTCAAACACAATCTAATCGCTCTGTCTGATACACAGAGAAAAACACCACTGTACTAATATTTACGTCTAACATAAACCCATTTCAATCAGCTTTACTCTATGCTATTTTGACGCAAAGGCTCATGGGAACCAGTGAGCAGCAAAGCATGATGGGAAGTGTAGTTACGACCGCTAGAATAGACTGTTTTATTATTTTTAAGTAAAACGACTATGAAGTGATACGAGTCACAAGTTAGGTTTGTTAAATAAAGCAACACAAGTATTTTACAGAGACAATTCGCATAATTTAGCCAGAAACTAAATTTTTTAAATTTGTTTATTCTGTGCTTGAAAATATTCGCGGGGATGCTTATTTTCGCGTAAATACGATATTTACATTCTTTAAATTCATATTAGGAAAGATTGTGTGTTCAATTTGACGCCAATTAAAACGGACAAATATGTAAATTTCCACCTACATGTAAAGAAAATGACATTTGAACCGTTAAGCGAATTACCCTATTAGAATCAGACGGACGAATCGCCAGCCTTTCATACATATTAATACGCCATTTATGATTCTTTTTTTAATTTAGATTTCACGTGCAGATTTGGGGGCCGAAAGACGAACAGCTGTGTTTCTGTCGTGATAAATGACACGTTTAAACGGGTTTCATTAACGACGCGCCGAGGGTTTGATGTACAGCAGCAGGGGTCCGTACAGAACCCCCCCGACTTAATGGAGCTGAATGGAAAGGATCTGATAGCCAGCATATCTTTGAAATTAAACGTTCGCTTTGAATTGTCTAGTATCTTGCCGCCTTCCTTGTCAAATGTCACGCCGCTGTCAAATTATTTGCGCTTTTCCCCCTTCGTCGTTTCTTTATCGTGGAAATCTATTTGCCACATGAAACGCAGAAGGAATAATAAATGAGACGGCGGGCATTGATATCTTCCCAGGACCCGTTGCGAGGTGTTGTAGAAATATTGACGCGGGCCTTCGAACCAGTGCTAATTTTGCTGAGGAAAAGTTTTCGTCATTGTCTTCGTCAACGACACTTTTTCCACTGACGAAAACGAAACGAGAACTATATAAAAACTCCGCTCAGAGACGGAAACTATAACTACATTTATTGACACTTTCGTCAGCAAATAAAAAATGAAACAAAAATGCCTTTCGTGACGACGTCCAATCATAATTCGAGCTTGTGGAAAAAGGCGGGTGAAAACGCAAAGACAACCAATCAGGACACAGAGTCTTTCAGCTGCAATATAGAGGCGAGCATCTTCAATAACATCTACTCACGTAGTATGTACTCATTTTATATTCAACCGCGATTGTCTTGAAGCTACCTTAAAGAAACAAAAATACAGCACACCTGAAGCGCCATCTGCTGATCGACGTACTACTTAAAAACGTGATACAATTATAATACATTTTTATTTACTGTATTTAAATTTCTCTTTGTTGAGGTTTAATTCATGAGAACACATTTATTTGGATTGAAAGAAAACTTCATAAAAATAAGTTCAAGAAAAAGAAATGTTTTTCCAAATAAGTAAGATCTTTGTATATATTTTATATGTTCATAGTTAACTACGTATTCAGATTTCTTAGACATAGCAACTTTAGTGAACATTTAGAATATATAGCACCAATATTTTCGTTGACTAAATCTATACTGTAATTTAGTCGACTAAAATTAGACTAAAACAAAAAAAATTAAGATGACTAAATTGGGACTAAAACAAAACTTTTGAGTTTTAGTCAAAAGACTATGACTATTAATTATGTCAATTTACAGCATAAAGGGAACCGAATTTGAAGCCAGGTCGAGACCTTCGATGACCAAGAAATGGACAAAGCAGTATAGAAACTGAATAGATGATTGACCAGATAAATGAAAGTGTTGCACTGCAATTATTGAGGGACAAAAATCGAAATGGACTTGACATTTTTGCTCTCAACAGATGTTCAACAGCTGGTTTATATGGGTTTGGTTACTGCCTTTTGATGTATAAAGAATATAAAAAATAGAATATACTAGGAAGGAATGTAATAACACAGAATAGCAAATACCTTTTTAGGTTTGTTTATCCTAAGAGTTGTTGTTACACGCAGTATAGCTTTTCAAAAAGTTATTCATTCAAAATAAACGATAAAAAAATAAACACATATGATGCAACAAAAAAGCCAGACTGCAATACTTTGCAAAATAAAAAAAAAATGTAAAAAATAAATAAATAAAAAGACAATAAAAAATAGTTTTCGTACTACAAAAAAAAATGCAAAATAAAGGCTTTTACTATATGTATATATGACTTATATATATGACTGGATGACTTTTTTTGCACATACCAATTTATGGGGTTTAAATACGTGAAAACATGGTTGGTTTTGTTTTTCTTCTCGCCACCAGAAACCTTCACTTGGTTATTTCGTACAGATATTACCATATTTACCCGAAATAAAAGCACCCCCCTAATAAAAATTGCACCTCCCAGGCACAAAATTTAAAATTCCATAATAATAAAATATTTTTATTTTTATTTTTTTTCCCGTTTTTTTTTTACCTTTCCGGTTAAATGACATTAATAATCTCCTAAACATGCTATTTTTTATTTATTCAACAAGCCTAACAAGTTTTTAAGTGTCAAAAAGTTGAAAACAAAAAAGGGGGGTGCTTTTATTCACATTCATTTTTACGCTTAGGTTCATCACACATCTTTTAAACATCTTCCTTGTTCTTGTTAAACCCTTAAACGCCAAATTTCCTTAACGTGAGATGAATTGCGATTGTAATTTTGAAGGCCTCAGAACTCCAGTCGTCGGGCCTTGAGTCGGCCATTTGTGAAAAGCTCAAAGCCGCGTTTGACCGCCAGCAGCTATTGCGAATCCGACTGGAGCTTATCACCTAAACCCAGTCCTGTTCTCCTCCACGCCCGCGAGAAACCACTGTTCTTTTCATCCGCTGCGATGGGTGGCATTTATTAAGAGCCAAAACTGAAACAAATCTTCAGTTTCATTACGGTCTGATATTTGCTCGTCGTTCTCAGCAAGAATACATATGATTAAAACGCAAGAGTCTCGTCTGGCTTCTAGAAAAGAATATTAAATGGAGCGTTTGGTGTGTGTTTTTCTTTGCAGGAAGCCGGTGAGCTTCGAGAAGAGGCATCCATCACTGTCAGGCCTAATTACCCACGCTTTCACACTTTCCTGTGTGGTGTGTAAACACAGCTTCCCTTCTTCTAGATTCTTCAGTCTTATTCGAATTCAAATTCAAAATTTATTTGTCACATACAAATTATACGTTGTACAACATGTAGTGAAATGTGTTTTTTTGGTCGTTCCAGCTTAAAACCTAGGGATGGGGGAGGTACAACAAAATGTGCAAGGGGGGAAATATAATAAAAGATAAAGAAATAGAAAATGATAAAACAAGGTATAAAGATAAAAAGGAAACACAAAAGAAGTTAAAAAACAATAGAAATACGCTATAAAATAATATATGCTATTCAAAATGTGCAAAGAAAACACCAAAGAGGTTAAAAAACAATAGAAATACAATAAAAACAAGATAAGAAGTTAAAATATGAAATATGAATAAAAATACAAAAAAACCGAGACAAAACAAAAAATACAACTGAAACGCCGAAGTGAGTCGAAGACAAATATACAAAAGTGACTCGATTGAAGTATTCTGAGCTCTTTAGCTTAACCAATCGTAACCCTAATGCGGATGCGTTTCTGAAGCAGTCAATTTCTTAAATACATTGGCACCCCGATTTACTGTCCTAGATAACGAAAAGTAAAGAAACGCATCGCCTACGAAATACGGTCTACGAAAGCAGCGCGCCTTTTTCTTACCGCTAGCGTGCATGGAGATGAGAGTCCAGATGTGCATAAAACAGTGGATTCGTCTTCTTTGCACGTCAAAAAAAAAACTACAAAAACACTAGTTTCAGAGATTTTGCTTCCAAAATACAAAATATCGTATTTTCGCAAATATCAGCAATTAAGGCTCAAAAACTTGCGAGGTGCTTATAATCGCAGATTTCAAATATACATGTAAATATAAGCGCTAATTTCTTTAAATAATGGTTGTGGAGGCAGACGTGCGTATGAGTTTTTATTGGCTCAATAACAGAAATAAAGAAATGCCGCGACACTTAACAGGGAAAAAACAACACTGTAAGAAGTAAGATTAAACTAAATACAACCATTAATATTTAAACAGACACTATATTGTATCCGGTAGATTGGCGTGCTAAAGGCTAACGGGTTAGCGCTTGAAAACGAGACCAGCAGCTGCAAAAGCTTCGGAGCAAACAAAAACAGTTCAAAATGGTTCAACACTGGAGTCAAACACAATCTAATCGCTCTGTCTGCTGCACAGAGAAAAACACCACTGTTCTAATATTTACGTCTAACATTTCAATCAGCTTTACTCTATGCTCTTTTAGTGCAAAGGCTCATGGGAACCAGTGAGCAGCTAAGCATGATGGGAGGTGTAGTTACGACCACTAGAATAGATTGTTTAATTATTTTTAAGTAAAACGACTATGAAGTGATACGAGTCACTAGTTAGGTTTGTTAAATAAAGAAAAAATAGTATTTTAAAGAGAAAATGAACATTTTGTGCATGAAAAATCAGGATGGTGCTTATATTCATGTAAATACGGTAAGCTATTTTTTCTCTCCTGTTTGCATCTGCGTCACAAGGGTTGCCAAATAGATCCCTCATCTTAAAATGACGTCATGCAAATACCTGAGATTTACGTAAATTTTGCGAAACCGCTGCCGTCGCTTAGTCACGGTTCTTACGGAAGCAGGATTACGATAATCTCAGGGATTTGCACGACGTCATTTCAAGATGGCGGTTACTGTTCCTGTGAGATCCTCCACTGCATCATTATATACTCTACCTTTATAAACAATTGCCAAAAGGTCAAACAAATGCTATGTAACATGAATTTTATTAAATGTATTACTAATATCTATATTTTATTTAAAAAATTTGTCTGAATTTACAAAGTCATTACACGGATTCGATGGATTACACGTAAAATGTGTCTCAGCTAACGAAATCTTCGGATTTATTTCGTAAATTGGCACGGATTTATTTTCGTACATTTATTTCGTAAACATCACTGTAACGGGATTGTTGAGCTTCACTCGCAACGTCAGATTAGACTAGAAGCGTTTCATTGTTGCAAAAAGTCGACAATTCGTTTTTTCTACTTTTGATGCTTTCGGGCAGATTTATTCCCAAAACAAAACAATTACACAGTAAACAGGTGGTTTCTAATCAAACACGAGGTCTAAAAAAAACGCATCGTCCCACCATAAAATCCCACTGGTGTCACGTTGATCCTCTCTAAATGCCGAGCGGACGAATTTAGCCGCAGGATTGAGACTGGAAACCACTGGAGAAACGGCCATCACCGTGTTAGATTAAACCTCAGCTTTTTCTCCCTCCTGTGGGTTCAGATGCAAACGCAAACGGGCCTTAAATACTGATGTGAGTGATGGTGAACCGATCCAGTGAGATTCTGAGATGAAGGACTGGGATTTTTACTGGAGACGCTGTGAATGAAGGTTTTTAATGAATTAATGTTCACATGATGAGGTAAAGAACAGATGGGAGTAGATTGGAGAGAGAGAGAGAGAGAGAGAGAGAGAGAGATACATGCAAACATAGAGAGAGAGAGAGAGATAGACGGAGAAAGAGAGAGAGAGACAGAGAAAGAGACAGAGAGAGAGACATAGGTAGAGAGACAGAGAGAGAGAACCATAAGAACCTCAAGAAACCACTAAAAATTTGGCTAAAAAAACCACACAAAAAAGTATTTTTTAACCCAACCAGCCAATCAGTCTTGAGTTTATATAAATAGGCAGAGTCATCTGTGAAGTAGCCATCGATTAGAAGAATGATATTTCACATGGGCTAAGTAGGCGGAGTCACGCGTTTAGTTGGCAATGTTTCGGCAATACAACGGTGTCGACCAATGATTATTGAGCTACTAATTAGGTGGAGTCACGTGTTTAGTTGGCAATGTTTCAGCAACACAAAGGTGTCGACAAATGACCTTTGAGCTACTAAGTAGGTGGAGTCACGTGTTTAGTTGGCAAATAAAAACGTTAAAAATATATTAGTACAATTCTTTTTGTGTTTATGTTCCGCTTTTAAAAAACAAACAAAACAAAAAAAAAACATAACAGATTAACCAGACTCACATAAAAAAAATATCTGACTTTAATTTAATTTCTATCAGTTTAACGGGCCAGATTAAAACATTTAACCCACCCCTGGTCCAGACCGTTTAACCCCTCGTAAACTTTCCAAACCGAAGTCGCACAAATATTGACAATTACAAACACGCGTTATAAAAGAGACACAATAAATAATGCACAAATCAGTTTTTATGCCGTTTTAAGCGATGAACACCTACAGTAGGAGTTAATAGCCAACGCTGAGTCTCATACTTCAGGTTATAAACACATTATACTCCATGTGTTATTATAATAGCAAATATTTCTAACTAAACAAACCCCTGGGTGTGTTTTTATAGCGCTGCACTTCTCTTGACCTTCTAGGTGCGATGCTGCGAGCGTTTCACTCCGGCGCGTCTATGATTTACAATATTTATCTCACTGTTGTTTAATACAGAAATAAGTGTGTAGTTTATCACACGAGGCTTGTCACTGGCTTTATTTCATGGAGCATTCTCCGGGAATGAAACATTGTAGCTAACATTTAAAAATCCTACACTCAGCGCTACTGTTGCACAAATGAAAGAAAAGAATTACTAATTGTAATTTTAACTATAAATTCTATATTATTTAACATATAAAACGTCAATTATATGAATTGTAAGTTATATAAATTATAGTATAGTATAGTTATGATTAAAATAATTACACACAAACACACACACACACACACACACACATAATATAATTAATATATCGTATTTACGTGAATATAACCCATTTTTTTTTTCTATTTCAGCGCCTCAAAAACTTGTGTGGTGCTTAAAATCGCCGATTTCAAATATTAACAGACATAAGGGCTAATTTCTTTAAATAATGGTTCTGAAGGCTAAAGTATAGAAAAAATGAAGAAAAATTTGAGAAAAAATTGTGTTTTAAAGAGAAAATGTACGTAATTTTGCCAGAAAAAAAATTGACATTTTATTTTTTTAAATTCGGTACTGAAAAAGGTGGGGTGCCCATAATCCCAGTGTGCTTATATTCACGTAAATACGGTAGTATATTATTGTGTTATTGTCGGTGTGTGTGTGCGCTAGTAAAGTATAAGGCATCTGATAGCACCAGCATCTCGCAGGATGAAGCAGCTGGGGCGACGCCGCTGGCAAACTGGCACCTTCCTGGACAGAAACGAGTCGTAGAAGCAGATAAAGCGCGGCGAGAGAAGCAGATGCTGATGATGGCTGACATTAACTCCTAACGGTGCCACTAATTGCGTGTAAATGTGCATCGCCGTGGGCAACGCGCTCACATCATCCCAGTACACGGAATACTTCGTTGTGCATGTTGCGGAATCAAACACGAGATTTAATTGTCTTTGTTTGTTGTGGAGGGCGAGAATTGCTCAATCCTAATTTCAAAATTTCCTAAATTCAAACTTAGCGGCGGAAACGGTCAGAAACCCAAAAGCAACTTTTACTCTCTACTCCACTGCAATTCGGATTAAGTAGCTGTACTTTTCACTCCACTACATTTGAACTGACACTTACCGTTACTCGTTACATCTTGATTGTGTGCGTCAAACCATAATCGATTTTTATCGCGGTTAATTTCTTGGGCGAATGAGGCAATTTTGCCATATGTAGAATGGTGGAGATACTGGACGCTGATTGTGAATTAGAAACCTCATAATTGTAAATTACAGGCGTGAATGTCAAATTTGAGGAAACACATTGAGGTAAGAATCTATTTAGGGTTAATTTAAAGTGAATTTATTGTTAAGTTAAACAATACAGATCTTCCCTGATTTTACAATGGTATTGTAATGTTACCAAGCCTAAAATGGCAAAAACCACATTGACATGACTATATTTTAGCTTCATTTCTTTGGTGCAACGTGAATAAAACTTAAGTGTGATGTGCAGTAGAATCACATCAAAATCAGCAAGGAATTTTATTTATTTACTTTTCTGCACGTTTGATTGAGACTGACTTTTTGTTCTCTATCTATTTAGTTTTATTTTTGAAACATGGAAATGTTAAATTTGATTTCTCTATTAGAAATTAAAACATGAAAAGAGTTATTCCGACTATTCTTTTCATTTTAGCCTAAATTCAGTATGATCAAATTACTTAGGTTGTTTTAAAATTCGATACTTTGCCACTTTGACTCAAGTCTTTTTTATAGTGGTGAATTTTTACTTGTATTGGAGTAATTTATACAGCACGTATCCGTACTTTTACTCAGGTATGGTGGTCTGGTACTCTTTACAACTCTGCTCATAATGCAATTATCGGTTTCTGGCTATTCTGGGGTATGACATCTTTAAATACACAGCAATATATATAGTCAACTCCGCTTAATCGAGCCACATCGGGACACTAGCAATATATGGCCCAATAAAGCGGCGGAAATTTGCGTTTTGAGACACGATTTGTTTTGGGACTTTGTACTACACAGTGGAATTCTATTTCTGGTGTCTTAAGTGGCAAAAACATCTATCAGCAAGTTAAAAATATCTTCTTCTAGGCTCAGTTGGTTTCAGACATATTCATTTTACACTCAACTGAAAAGCATAGGATTATGTATATGCTAAACATTGCAAAGAATTACTGAATTTAGTCAATGAGCTTTAAAGACACTACATGAAGAAGTAGGTAGTCAAATGTGTGAAATGAAACTGTTATTCTTTGAAAATTTTCAAAGAAAATGTTTGTTGATAAGAATCTCTGCTACACGATTGAAATTATCAGCAATTAATATTATGTCTTAGCAAAAAAAATATCCCTATATATATATGTATATAATATATATATATAACCCTAATTGAATGAATTTTTCGAATGAATTAGCAAAAATGCCTGATTTAAAAATACTCAATTCTACTATAATATAATTCTAAATTTAATGTACAGTATTTCTATGTTTCAAAGTTCGTAGTAACACAAGTTGACTATAACTACAATACAAACTTTGGTTTAATGTGTTAAACATATTAACATGAAAAATGCGTCCGTTTCTTGCTAGTCGTGTGATTTTTGACAGGAGAACGTGTACGTGCTTACGCATATTCGGAGGCGGACGCATGTGGGATCCAGCGTTTCTATTGGCCGAAAATCAACTGCAAAGGCAGCGGCGCAATTAAATGGACAAATTGGTCGTGGGCATAAAGAATTTTGCCTGGATGTTCATATTCTCCTGAGCAAACTACACGGGGGAAAACACACACACACACACACACTCATCATCTGAATGGCTGCGCATTTAATTGGGTTGCCAGGCTAATTGCAGGCACTGCATCAATTTCATTGCGTCCTTTCAAGGGCCCGAGGCTTCAGGCGCATTAGTGGGCGAAGACCACAAAAGCAAGATCACGACATCAGGAATTACCGCCGTCGCTCCACGCGCTTATATAACCGCTTCGTTTGCCTCACTTTGTTTTCTACTTTCTAAGACAAAATGCACAAACCCTTGCAGTGCAATGAGGACGTTCGTATGGAAGCTACGCTGACACATGAAAAAACTGAAAAGAAATGTGAATTCAGAATTACAAGCTAGAAAATCACAATCGCGAGACGCACGGAATGTCAGAAAAGCAAGTTCTCCATTGCGCAATTAAAAGTCAGAAATGCACGACAGAGGAAGAATTGCGCTATATGAAGTCAGAAATGGGTTTCAGATTTTACGCAATAAAAAGTGAAAATTGCGAAGAGCTCAAAAATGCGCAAAATACCGTTAAACCTCTAGAACGCCACTAGTAGAACGTCACCCTTAAATATGCATATATTCACATCTTGTGTTCTTAGGGGCTTGTGTACTTGTGTAAGTTTTTTTTTTATTTTCTTTAATTGAATTGAATCTGCTCGATTGGATCCCTTACACAGACAGGCAGCAACAGCGCCCTCGTCCTGAAAATGGCGAACAAGTAGAAATGCAGTTGACTCTTTACATAATTCTAATTACTAGAATTATTAAGACTCTTTACTACTCACACTCTTTACATAATTACCCTATTTAAACATCTATCGTCTTTTTTTGAGACAAATTGCTTCAATTGCCCCTTCTTACAATGAAACAGGATCATGTAAACGTCTTTATGGTTTATTTTAAAGTTTAAAAAAGATAAATAATTGCGTGCAACACATATAAGCTTCTTAATGGCCAATTCTCATTTTCCGTTACATGTTGAAAACTACACCGCCACCCTCTAGTAGAACGCCACCTCGAATTACGGTAAGTTCAGATTTGCACAATATAAAGTCAGAAATGCTTTTAAAAATGAACCTATTTTTGTCATGTTTCTGCCATTGAAGTCGGTGAAATGACCATTAATTAATATTAATGGTCATTTCAATTGATCATATTAAAAACAACTTACATAGCTGATGATGTCATATCCTGGAAGGTTTGGTTTGGACTAGGTGGAATGATTCGTCACCTGTGAAGAAAGCAGCAATTTACTGTATGAAACAATATTTACCAAACTGGATTTTTGTCAGGAAAAAACACAAAAGGAGGCTCATCCTCACAGAAGAACAACAGGAAGGTCACGTCGTTCCCACAGGAAGAAACCTTGATGTTCATCACAAGCGAGCTTGGATGAGTTAATTCTGAGACTCCGTGAGTCGTTTCATTTAAAAACAAGCGTTTGTGCCAAGCAGACATCACAACATCTTAGCAAAACATCATATACTGTATATTTATGACGCAACATTAAAGACTATTACCTTAAAAATATCATGTAGTTTTAAGGCGCCTTTCGAGACCCTCAGAGTCTATAGATGGTTAAACATATTCACAAATCTTGTGTAAAAAAATGTATTAATTGTTTAAAACAAAATTTGAAAAACCACTCATTCGCTGACAATTATTTCAGTCCCATATATCTTTGCATATTTTTCCTAAACTAATAAAAGCCAGATGATCGCTCCATTTTTATTTTTAGGTTTATTGCTTGATTTTTAGTGTTTTTAAATGTTCTGTAAAGCACTTTGAAACTTAAAAAGAATTTTTTTTCTTTTTAAGTTTATGCAACTTTAATTTTTTTTTTTTTTCCATTTACTCTTTATTTTTCTAAATCGGAACACAGATGAACGTTGAATGTGTTTTTCTTTTTAAAGACTTTTTTATGCAATCAAATTAGTGGTCAAATATCAAACATACATTTCTAATAAACGAACAAAAATGCTTCACATTTACGTTTGTTTTTTGCTTGCAATCTTTAAATTTTCGTTTGAAACTTTTTTTTTCCGCTTCGAAATTTTCGTTGGTTTTTCAGGCCCAAGTTTCACGTGTTTCGTTTTCTCAAATTTCGTTTTCTGGCCCAAGTTTTCCCTTTCTCTGATTGGCTGGTGAGAATGTGATTGACAGCTGCATTCACTGTGAGAATGTGATTGACTGGAGAAGAGGGAGGAGTTTAGCGAGCACTTTTTAGCCTGCACTTGTTATTTAGTGAGCACGTGTGAGAACGAAATGAAAAAACGTTTTTGCTCGTTTAGTAGAAATTAACGTTTGATATTTATGGCACTAATCTGATTCCATACTTCTTGCCATAATTCCTCATAGCGGCAGAGAAAAGCTTGAATTTGAACTTGAACTTGAACTTGAACCAAATGACTTGTACGTTTTTGTCTCGATTTGAGGCAGATTTAGCGTTAGCGCTCGATTTAATGAGCCAGATGCTTCAAACAACAGAAACCGTGTCGGACATTTGCTGCAGTATCGAGTCTCGGCAGGAGAGCGACTCACTCAACGTGAGGAACAGACATGTGCTCCACACACACACACACACACACACACACACACGCCTGCAGGCTCTTGACAGGGTGATTAAGAACACTGCACACACACACACTTCAGCATCTACGCACACGGCAGCGCGTGACACACACACACACACACGCCTCCGGAAGAGCTTAAGAAGTAAGTCGCCCCTCAAGACAGAATGTGTGTGTTTGTCAGCGTTTAAAGACGAAACTGGTGCAAACGTTTCCTCACTTCCTGGTTCCGATGGCACAAACGAGGCCGATTAAACAGACAAAAACCAGCTGACGTGTGATGAAATCTGCATTTCTTTGTAATTGGTTTGATTGGTGTGGAGACGAATCACACACACACACACACACACTAACCGTTGCCAGGCGGCCTATAGCAGCACAATAACAGAAATCGCCACGTTTAAGCCCAAATTGTCGACCAATCAGACGCGGACTTTCATCTGTCCGTGATGCTGAGGGATTGTGGCGGCTTCTGTGGAGCTGGCTGGGTTCCTCGCGGTTCTTCTGGCCACACAGGTAGATAAAGCCAAGCGTCTAGCCACAAAAAGCCATTAAAATGCCACGTGAGAACGGTTCACTTGACAAACGGCTCAAGAAAAACCTCCGATAAAGAAAGAAGAAGAAAAAAACGAAGGTGGCGACTGAGTAAAATACGACGTGAAGGGGAGAATACGCTGGAATAAATTTACGGTCCGTGGAGAACAAACATTACAGGATGAATTTACGGCCTGTGGCAAACGTGTGGCTGGAGAATGTGGAGATAAACGACTCTTGCTTTCGCCGCGTCGTGAGCGGTCGGTTAAATCACCACACACGCCGATTCTCGAAAGAAAAATACAGGCCGACTGACTTCTAGTGCTGCCACACAATCGACAAAATTCGACAATCGAAATTACATTTTCGTCATTGATTCATTGTGACGCCAAAAAAGTTACGCGTGACCTCGGGAAAATTCGACATACAAGTGGAAAACTGCAGGAAAAAGACATGCGCTCGTTTCTGCAAAAGTTGCGTTCGTTAAGAATTGTGGAGAGAAACAAAACAACAAACGCAGGCGAAGAAGCGTCACTTTATTCATATTTGACCGAATCTAGAGGAGAAAGTCCAGAGAGGACGAATGTGAAACGCTGCTGTGGGTTTATTTGCAGTTCTGGTGTTTATTTATGCGTAGAATTATTGGATTGATTGATTAAAAGATTAGATAAACAAATGGTTTAGTAATATTAAAGGCACACATGTAACAATTGCACGTTATAGCTTCTCAAAACTGGTAAAATAAAGGAATTAAATGCTTAGAAATGAAGAACATGGGTAGTCAGATAAACAGAGAGCTTGAAACAGGCCTGAAATTGAAAAAATTACGCATGTGCGGAGTCTGACTGGAGCAAAGGATCTTGGGAAATGAGGTCCTGACCTCTAGAATCGACTTTTTGTTATCGATTATTTAAGTAAAACAATATGAAAATGATACGATTCCCAAGTTAAGTTTGTTTAAAAAAAATTGTATTTTCAAGAGAATATTAAAGTAATTGAACCAGAAATGTTAATAACAATTTATATTTTTTATTATTTAAAAATGTTTAGGGCGGTGTTATATTAGTGTAAATAGAGTAAGTTGAGACTCTAAACAGGGAGCTTTCTCTGTAATTACTCACTGACTTGAAGAAAAAAAATGTATCGATGAAAAAAAAACGTTTAACCTGTCATTGTTTCCTATTCTTTGGCGCTATTGTTACATAATGAACTGTAAATATTCTTGTGTGTGGTTGTTTGTGAAGCGCGGCAATTTTTCTTTTTTTAAAGGGGGGGTAATCGAAAAAGATCTGCCAATTAATCGATGACCAAAATAATCAATGTGTCCTTTCTGTGTGGAGTTTACACATTTTAGTACAAGGTGTAATTCACATTAGCCGCTTTCACACAGCAATGCCGGTAAAATACAGGAAAATTCCCGGTACATACCGGTAAATACTGTTCACACAAGCTCTGCCTTTTACCGGAAAAGAACAATTCACACAGCGTTTTCAAAATACCGATATTTTCGGTGACATCATCAGAGAGAGAGAGAGGGAGGGAGGGAGAGAGAGAGAGAGAGAGAGAGAGAGAGAGAGAGAGAGAGAGAGAGAGAGAGAGAGAGAGCGGCTTCTTACGGTAGCTTTGTTTCTGGTCTTCGTCGCTTTTCTTGTCGCTTTCTTTTCTTGTTTTTTACGTGAAACCATGATTTCCAAACGAAAACAGACTGTTCAAGCAGATTTTCTCACGCGCGTCTTTAAAACTTAAACAGCCGCTCTTCTCTTAAAGGCACAGCGCAGAAATATGCGAGTCACAGGTGTGATCTATTAGTTCAGTCTGTTACACTGCTTTCTGTGTTCCATTAGCAATGTCTGTGCCGTCATTGATAGTTGTAAGTTACAACTTGTAACGAAACGAATGTGTTATGCTGTATTAAAGTGTTTATATACTTATATAAAAATCTCATTCATGAATTATCACGGTATCCACGATATTGCAAAATCCATATTGTGGCACATCTCAATACCGGTATTCACGTTAATACCGCTGTACCGCCCAGCCCTAGCGTGAGGAGTAAACAACTGTTATTTACACTTCTGGACTTTTACACTTTTTATTTTTTGTGATTTACACTTTGCAACACGGGACGAAATTTTCGCGTCGATGCATTTCGTTACTCGGGTTTTTCGTTAGTAAGGACATTGGTAAGTCGGGGTTCCACTGTTCGCCAAAACTTAAGGACTAAACCCACCAAGACAATCCAATTCATTTATCCGATCTGCTGCGTCTCAGAGCTGTCACACACACACACACACACACACTCTCTTTCCCGGTGGCTTTCTGGCCTGTTCAGACCCAGATCTGTCATAAATGTGATATTTTGAGGAAAACGTCATCTCAGAACTGCGTCCACTTCCACCCCAGTAGCTGCGGGACTGGTTTTCTATGGACGACTCTGTCAGTGCGAGTGAACATTACACGCCACTTCAGGCTGCTTCACGCACAGACGCACACATCTCATTGGTGGACTGGGGACCGACGCAGACTGGCTATTGGTTGACGCGATCAGCAGCGAAGCTTGAGCGAAAAAACCCAAGAGCTGATTATTATATTCTCACAGTTGCGTGTGTGTGTGTGTGTGTGTGTGTGTGTGTGTGTGTGTGTTTCTACAACAATTGTGTGTTACTTTTATCAGCTTTGCGCGTTTCATCTCAAGGAGTGACATAGATGAGTGACTGTCTGAAGTAGACTGCAACTAAAGGAATAAATCCAATACTTCACGATGGTTTACACTTAAATGCAGACTAAAATCTTACTGGATTTACTATTTATTGGAAACGGTTTAATGTTATATTATTACCTATAATGTCTAAAATGTTCATTTTAGTAAAGTAATTGCATAAGAATAACCTGCAAGATTATGGATTCCATTCTTTGAGAAAGTATGAAGATTGTTCCATAATGTATAAATGGACAAATTTGGGGGGAAAAAAAAAAGAAAAAAAAAGTCTGATAAATCAACACAATTCAGCGATGCTAAAATGTAAGACAAAATTTCAATAGTTTTTTTTTTTTTTTTGCAAAAATGTCATTTAAAACAATGTCTTTAACTGTATTTTTCCGCAGTCATTCAGCTACATTCTCTCTCATTTTGATGATACAATTTTGACATGGAAAAAAAACACAATTGACAATGCAATTCTGCCGCACAGACGCTTCAGAAATGACAAAAACTTGCGAACTCATCACAAAATGTGTACATTTGTTAGGGGAAAAAGGGATAAAAAATAATTATGGATGGATGGATTAACGCTGAAACACACGTGTAAAAACAAACTATCGGCTTTAGAATCATCAAGACGTCATTTTCTCTAGAATCCAAACGTTCACCACACACACACACACACACACACACACACTCTTTTTTCCCTCTAATTTTGAACACAGATAAAAAAATTGACATTTTTCTTCTTTAAAGACAATTTTTCCCTAAATTCGCATAGCGACTTTGCGTTGGTCTGGAACTAAGAAAATCGCTATATAAATAAACTTGAACACACACAGGAATAATAACGTGCTCTCAACTCTCAAGAAAAGGTTGAATAAATGCTCCACGTTTTTAACCAAAGCCATTTCCTGCGACGAACCGGTGTTTACCATTATCCCACTGGGCTGAGGTGCTGGGAATAAGGCGACTGCTGACGGAGGGATTATTTGGAATGGTAATATCGCACACTTGCTTTTCTGATGCAGATCAGGACGCGGATAGTAACGTTGGCGTCTTTCATCATCTCCAGCTGAGGTGCTTATATAATAAAGCAGTGACTGTGAAAGGCTTATGGTAAATCATGAGGTAAAACACTCTCATCATCACTTCTCCACTGGATCCTTCAGCTCAGAAAGACCAGTTAAACCAGTCCTGTGGTGCTCTGTGATTGGGCAACAGTGTCAGGGGCGTGTCCTGCCTTCAGGCCCTAAGGTGCAGGGATTGTGCTTTTTGAAGAGGTGAAATGTAAAACGATTACGTCCCGTGTTTCCATCAGTGAAATGTAACAAATGCATGGAAGCTCTCTCTCTCTCTCTCTCTCTCTCTCTCTCTCTCTCTTGGTCTGTATGTCTCTCTCTCTCTTTCACACACACTCTCTCTCTCTGTGTCTCTCTCTGTCTCTCTTGGTCTGTATCTCTCTCTCTCTCACACTCTATCTCTCTCTCTTTCACACACTCTCTCTCTGTCTTTCTTGGTCTGTCTGTCTGTCTCTCTTTCTCTCTCTCTCTGTCTCTCTCACTGTCTGTCTGTCTGTCTGTCTCTCTCCTTCTTGGTCTCTCTCTCTCGGTCTGTCTGTTTCTCTCTCTCTCTCTCTCTCTCTCTCTCTCTCTCTCTCTCTCTCTCTCTCTTTGTCTGTTCCTCTCTCTCTCTCTGTGTGTCTGTCTGTCTCTCTCTTTCTCTGTGTGTCTGTCTGTCCGTCTCTCTCTCTCTCTTTGTTTCTCTCCCTCTCTGTGTGTCTGTCTGTCTCTCTCTCTCGGTCTCTCCATCTCTCCTTGTCTGTCTCTCTCTCTCTCTCTCTAAATTTTGAATGTAGTTAAGCTACTTTTGCCGTGTTGTTGTAGCTTAGCTTCGCTACATTTCCCAGAGGATTGCTTCACTGTAGTGAAAGCTACATTAATTGCAGGTTAGCGAGTAGCTTAGCTTACTACATTTTATAGTAGTAGCTTGCCCAACACTGCTTTACACTGTGTGTAATACAGGATATTCAAAACATTACTTCACCTACCAAACTTCAGCCAAACGAATTACTCAATATAAAGATCTTTACATCCAACTTGAAGTTTCCATGTTTTTCAACCGACATCAACATCTGGTGTTTCCAGGAGTTTGTTTTCTGACACGACGGCAGGAAGGATGAGTTGCGTTTCCATGGCGCCGTGACTCATTTCTTCACGTTTTGCTTCGTGAGATGATGGAAAACACAAGTTTTCAAGATTTTTTCTCCAACAACGACAGAAAAACACACAACTTCCTGACACATCGCCGACTGGAACCAAAACGTGTGAAGAGCTTACTACGGTAGTTCTGTTCTTTAAAACCGAACGCTTCCATATGTTGTGACAGAGTGAATGAATGAATGAATGAATGAGCTCAAGACGGGGTGTAACTCCATTACTTCATCAGCAGAGTCTGAGGTCTGAATATCAGCTCAAACATTTGGCAAGACAAGGTGAAATATAACAAATGCATGGAAGCTCTCTCTCTCTCTACATCTCTCTCTCTTTCTCTCTACATCTCTCTCTCTCTCTCTCTCCCTTTCCCTTTCTTATTCATTCTCTCTCCATACATCCTTCTCTCTTTCTCAATCTTTCTCTATACATCTCTTTCTTTCTCTCGCTTTCTCTACATTCATCTCTCTCTCTCTCGTTCCCTTTCTCATTGTCTCTTTTTCCATTTCTCTATCTCTTTCATATTCTCTCTCATACATCTCTTTCACCATACATCTCTCACTCCCTTTCCCTTTTCTCATTCTCTCTGTTTCCCTTTCTCTCTCTCTCTCTTTCATATTCTCTCTCATACATCTCTTACTCTCTTTCCCTTTCTCATTCTCTCCGTTTCCCTTTCTCTCTCTCTTTCGTATTCTCTCTCATACATCTCTTTCTCTTTCACCATACATCTCTCACTCTCTTTCCCTTTCTCATTCTCTCCGTTTCCCTTTCTCTCTCTCTCTCTCTCTCTCTCTCTCTCTCTCTCTCTCTCTTTCATATTCTCTCTCATACATCTCTTTCTCTTTCACCATACATCACTTGCTCTCTTTCCATTTCTCTCTCTCTTTCTCTCTCTCTACACATGTCTCTCCCTTTCTCACTCTCTCCACACATCTCTCTCTCTCTTCCCATTTCTCATTCTCTCTCTCTCTCTCTCACTCTCACTCTCTCTTCCCATTTGTCATTCTCTCTCTCTTTCTCTTCCCATTTACTCATTCTTATTCTCACTATTTCCCCTTCTCATTCTCTCTCTCTCTCCCCATACATCTCTCTCTCTCAGGATTGGAAAAGTCCGACTCATCTGTTTTCTCGGCACAGTACGAGTGCTTGTTCTCCTGATTGCTGAAACGGGCTCCGCTGCTTTTGATTATGGAAACGGCAAATCACGACACGTTCAGCCCATCACCAAGAAAAACAATTAAAAGTAATGAAGACGTGACAAGTTTGTTTCCTTGGCAACCTGGAAAGAGTTAAACTCCAGCTTTTCCATCTGGTGAGCCATGAAAAGCATGGCTTCATCCCCGACACACACACACACACACACACACTTACATAAAGAACCTACCACGCAGAAAAGCAAATCCTCTTTAATTGAAAGCCACAAATTTCCGTTGTAATGCACTTAATTCCCCAAGATTAAGCCGATCAATAAAGGCATTTTCCGATTGGTTATTCTCCGTTTGAGATTGTGAAACCAAGATTTACGGCACAATCACTTGCTAAAACGACAGTATTAAAACATCTTTATCATTTTAATGCTCCTACTGTTTGTGAATCACGTTTCAATTCAATTGACAGCGTTTTGTTTCGTTTAATCGTTGTAGAGTCGTTTATGTCAGCGAGAAACGCGCTTCCACGGATTACGTGAATCTTTCTCGCGTCCTCTCTTTATATAGATCTCCGTATTTTTTCTCTTCACCTAATACTTTCCTATAGGAAACATACTACATCAGAGGTCACATCTGTGGCAGGATATGACATCATCAGATGACTTCCCACATCCTGAGCCATTGATCTGAGGGGAAGTGCCGCATCCGTGTTTGGATTGGCTCGTTTCCTGTGAACTGTGACTACGAAATAAGGCTGGGCCAAAAATGCCAAAAATCTAAATCGCGATCAATTGAACATTTTAACGCGATTACGATTAATGAACGATTATTTTCTTTTTTTATTCCTATTTTTTGCTATTTAAGTTTGTCTATTTAAGTTTTGCACATAAATATGCTAACATTAAAAGTGCGAGATTATTCACTAAAGTGTGCAATACTTGATTTTAAAATAAAAACACACACACAGATCTCATATATGATTATTTATTGAGCAACAACAACTGAAATTAAAGCAAAGTGGCCAAAATCAATCACTTTGTTTGTCAAAAGAAGTAAAAATAAATAACTTGCACATTTGGGAACAGAATCAATTATTTTTGATATTCTATTATCTATATGGGAAATGAGCAGTTCTCGTCTAAATAAAATACGTCTTGTTATTTATAATACAGTATAGTTCATAATAAGATATATCCTGTGCATTTCTTGCATCTTCTGTAAACAAATATTTTATTTTATATTTTAGTGCATCTCCTCACCTCACCTTCTTATTAACGTAAACAACAGATTGTCTTAATGAAAAACGAATTATTTTAAATACCGTTTCATGAGGTGAAACGTTTACTCTTCAGTTCTGCGTGAGCGCGTTTAACCCTTTACTATTATAAGTTCTGAATTTCTATTATTTTTCGATCAATCGCCCAGCCCTGCTACGACATCTTTCTTCTCAATAGTAAGACGACAACAATCCCTGTATTATTGTCCAGGTCTGGGTTGTGTGTTCAGACAGAATTGCCGACTGAAGCAGGTTTCTTTGATGAAGTATTAATGCCACTGGTTTTCCTGAGAAGAACGACGTGACATCATCCGCAGACGATGAAGACCAGTGGCTTCAGATCTGATCGTCCGTCACTACAAAGCAAATGCATTTACGTTCAACAATTCAGATTACACGTTTCCCTATGGAATGGAATTTAATGTCAATCAAACGGCATATAATAATATCTCTGCTGCAAGCAGCAATTGCCGTGTTCTAGCGTTTTTGCCTTTTTCAAAAATTGCTGATTTTTTTTTTTGTAGTATTTTTATAATAATAATAATAATACATATATCACATAATGATTTGGTCAATCATACTGGAAGATAATTTGTTTATGTTTAATTTAGATATTTATTGTTATTTTTACATAAAAATTTTATACTTTGAAAACATTAACAAAACACTTTCTGGATCACAGAGTTACTTTTTTGTTTTATTCATTATTTTTATATTTATATTTATTATTATATTTTATTTATGTCATTATATTTTTTATGACATTTGATTCCATTTTCTATCTTCACCTTCATAATTTTGTACTGTATTCATTTTTCATTATTTTACGTTATCTCTACTGTATTTTATTGTATTTTTATCCTTTATCTTCATTTTATTGTATGTCCCTTAAATGCATCCCCCTCCCCCACCCCCATTTTCAAATGCTGGATGTTCAAAAAACATCGTCATACTACATATAATATTATGCAACATAAATATTTGAATTTGAAAAAGAAAAAACATCTTGAATGTATTCCTGTCCCGCTCTGTGATTGGACCAATCCAGAGTGTGTGTCCCGCCTCAGACCCGAGATAGCTCCACGTGACCCAGAAATGGAAAAGGGGGTAGAAAATGGATGGATGGATGCGTTTCAAGGCACTTTATAGTACGTCTGAAACACCTTTACAGCCTTTTGCGCTTCATTCTAGAATAATCTATCTGGGTTTGTAGGCCAGACAAACCGGACCTACTAGAAAAGTGCACAGACACACAAATCCAGATACCAGAGCGGCCATTTAAGACGGATCAATGAAGGAGAGATGAAAAAATACGGCCTGGGAAGCGCGGCAAACAAGCCGAGTCGGGAAAGAGCGCGGGAAAGAAAGTACAGCAGGAGGAATGATAAATCACGCCGCTTTAAAATTTGACAGCGTACTCTATTTCAGGAATAAAGGAGCATGTGCCCTAGATCGCTGGAGGTACCAGTGTCTCAGAGGTCACTCCAGGTCGAGAAAATCACCGCCGTGATGTCACCAGACCCCGCAGGCACAACTAGTGGTGTGATGGTAACGTCACGTCTATAAATCAAACGTTTGAGTAATGATTTGGAATCAACTTTATACTAATGGTTTGCTTAACGGACGTGGAGAATGTAGCATGAAGGGTCATAATGGTAAAAAATTATGTACGCTTTTTCAAAATACACTGCACGATTCTGGATAAAATAAGAATCACGATTTTTTTTTTGCTTAGAATAAAGATCTTGATTTATTTTTTTATTTAAAATATTTAACCCTGAAAATCAGCTTGTCAAACAGTAATAACATATTATTCTTTGCTTTAAATGTAAATAAATGCAATGAAAAAAATTATTCTTTTAAAGCTGTAAAGAAAAAAAAAGTACAGTATTACGTACAGTTGAGGACAGAATTATTAGCTCCGTTTAAAAGCACTTTTGAAATACTTATCAAACAATGATTATTTTGTAGGCGGGGCTAATAATAGTGTCCTCAACTGTAGATGTTTGCCGTATGTGGTTTGCGGAGAGTCGTCTTCTGGTTTGAAACGGGTTTAAAATGTCTGAGTTGATATCAGACTTACTTTACCGTTGTGTTTCCTCACTTATTTTAACTGTTTGTTTTTCGTTTTTTTTAAACGACTGCCGCCCGACTCGCATCCACTGTTCTAGTGCAGGTAATTAGCGCATGTGATCGCGTCCGGCATCGTCACGCACACAAGGTGAAAACGACAGAAAGAAAAAAACCGTCAGAATGCATGATCATCTTTCCTTCAAAATATTTAATTTATAATATTGCGGCTGCGTTACACGGTTAAGAAATCAGACTGTTTTCTGAACGTTTAATTTGTACTGGCTCTTTAAAGGCAAGGTCAGATTATAGAATGTAAGTCGCTTTGGATAAAAGTGTCTGCTAAATTACTATAAAGTAAAGATTTCTGATTGGTAGGCTGGTTCCCCATGACCCAGAAACAGAAAAAATCTTGGAAAATGAATAAATGAGAGAATTGTGGTATTGCTTCTGGGTCGGTTTGCTGAAGAAAGGACTGTTGTGGCCTAGTGTTAGGAAGCTCACGGGTTCAAATACAGACCAGCAGGTAACAGTTTCTAACATCGTGAAGACTTTCATACCGTATAGTATAGTAAGGGTGGGCGGAAACCGGTATTAACGTGAAAACCGCTGTTGAGTTGTGCCACGATATGGATTTTGTAATACCGTGGATACAGTCATTTTTTTTTTTTTTAGGTTTTGACTATTTTTTAGGATTTATTATTCTACTTACTGTAGTTTTATACTGTTGGGTTTTATTTCTGTTGATGTTATGATTTTATTGTCTTTTGATTTATTGTCTCTTTATCTGTGGTTACACCTGTAAAGCGCTTTGTGATTTTATCTGGGAAAAGTGTTATATAAATAAAATTTACTTACCGTCACACATTCATGAATTAAATTTTTATACATGTATATAAACACTTTACTACAGTATGATGCGTTTGTTTCGTAACAACATTTAATGACGACACGGAGACATTACTAATCAAACGCAGAAACAGGCTGAATTAGTAGATTACACCCGCTATGCGCGATCAGCTCCAAAGTCTGTGTACTGTGTCTTTAAGTAACTGTGTCTTTAACTACTGCTCTACTAAGAATGAACCGTAAAGCACTGCGCTGTTTCTGCTTATTTCTTTAGCAAAGTCGTTTGTAAACGTTTGTTTCGCACGATGCTTGGATTCAGACTCGCGGTCCACTGCGTGTGAGAGTCAGAGCAAGAAATCGTGACAACGTAAACTCTCTCTGTCTGTCTGTCTGTGTCTCTCTCTTTCTCTCATATTTTGTGTACAAATTATGTAAGTCACGTCTACTAAAATGTAATGTCCACACCCTTCCAACGATGTGATATAATACTGATATCGTCTGGCCACTAGAAAATATCGTGATATGAATTTTCACTCACATCGCCCACATCTACCGTATAGATCGTAGAAGTTTCAAATCGGTTGCGTCTAGACAGAAATGTCATTTATTTTCTACGTGGTAAAGCGATTAAAAAGCCATTCTCCGACAGCGTAAAGTCATTTTCATCTCATTTGTCTCTCTCAGGAACAGAAGCAGGAAAACCATAAAACCCTTGACGGAGTTTCTTTAGGTGAGATAAGGTACGGACAATCCCTCCGTGTGGTGATCTAACGGCATTACTGACGAGAACCATTACGGTCCTGAAATTCTCGGAGGAAGAAGTGCGACGAAGCTTCATCTGTCTTTCCTGGACTGGGAATAAAGAACAGCCCAATCTTCTGAGGACGCCACCATTCTGTGACGCGTCTAGTCAACCGCCCAGAACGAAATGTCTTCACGTTTGCCCAACCGTCTAGAACACGTCAAAAAGAACAATATAAAGAAGAACCAGGACCATTAAAAGATAAGGTACGTAAATATCGTGATTTTCCTTACCGCATTTCAGACTACAAGGCACGAGTAGAATCATTTGTTTAGCTCTTCCAGACGGAAAAGCAGTTTCAGAAGTCACAATAAGTCATTTTATATTATATCATCCCACACCCATAACCTTTTAAACCGATCGCGTTTCATTACTGGCGGGTTTTTAGGAGCCATTTCAAAGCCTTTTTGCTCCCAATTTATCCTCCGAGCACAAGTGTGGAGATCTGAACACGAGCCCGTTCCCAAAGGTTTCAGGTTACCTAGGAATTTGGGACTTTGAAACGTCCCATAGCTTTATTCTCCCACAGGTTTGTCTCGAACATCGTCCTTTGATAGCTCCGTCTGCACTGAGCTGATAACCAAAGACCCTGGAAGTTCTCTGGTGGGCCACAACCGAAGCAGGAATCGGGTCTTATGTTGACATCCATTATCCTCAAACTTTGGCCCAATTGGTAGGTTGACCAACTGGGCCAATAGTTGAGAGGTCCGAGTTGGAATTTTGCAAAAGAACCAAACGTGAACAATCAGTCCAAACCCGAGTTAATTTTGACAAAGATTTTTAATTTAGTTTTAGTCATAATCTTTTGACTAAAACTCAGTTTTGTTTTAGTCCCAAATTAGTCAACTTAATTGTTTTAGTTTTAGTCGAATTTTAGTTGACTAAATACCACAACACAAAAGTCGACTAAATTACAGTATAGATTTAGTCAACAAAAATATCGGTGCTATATGTTCTAAATGTTCACTAAAGTTGCTATGTCTAAGAAATATGAATACGTAGTTAACTATGAACATATAAAATATAGACAAAGAACTTATTTGGAAAAACATTTCTTTTTCTTGAACTTTTTAATGAACTTTTCTTTCATTTTAAATAAATGTTTTCTCATAAATGAAACCTCAACAAAGAGGAAATTAAATACATTAAAATAAATTAATAAATTAAAATAAACAAAAAATAAATTAAATTAATTAAAAATGAATAAATTAAAATAAACAAAAAAATAAAAAATGTATAATTGCATCGCGTTTATAAGTAACAAAATGGTTGCACGGTGAAAGAAAAAAAGAAGTTTCATCAGCAGATGGCGCTTCAGGTGTGTTGTAGTTTTTATTCGTGGACGAAAGTGTCAATAAATGTAGGTAAAGTTTTCGTCCCTGAGCAGGAGTTTTTATATAGTTTTCGTTTCGTTTTTGTCAGGGAAAAAGTGTCGTTGACGAAGACGATGAATGTCAACGAAATGAACACTGGTCCAAACCAACCGCTCCAGGCTGAGACAAACAAACTGGTGCCATTTACTGCAACACACTGTAAATTTCCCAGAGTGAAATGTACAGTAACTAACCGTACCAACACAAGCAGGAGCGTTTGTGCCAATTACACCAGTGAAAAGCATCGGAATTGCCAAAAATCCCCCAAGGTGGATGTCAAGATTCTTAATCTAGCCGTCTTGATTTGGCCAATCTTACCAGTCAGATTATTGATTAGCGGCTGCCGGTAGCTGATAAGACCACGCGGAAGTCCAATTGACGGCATTCCGGTTCACTCCTATCCGATAATACGGAATTCATCAGGCGGCATTAATGGCTCAAACGGTCTTGATGAAGACTATTTTCACTTTTTGTGCGTTGTTGCGCGGTAATCTCCACCATCTCACCCGGAACACATTAGCATCACAATTAATGGCATAGTTAACCCTTGCCACGCTACACTTACTCCACACACACACACACACGCATAAACAAAACCGGTGAAAATGTGTGTTAGCTAATTGTGAAAGTGGAACGTATTAAACGGTGTATAAAGGGTTTGTTCCTCGACAGCTGCTTCAATAGTCACGTACTTTATTGTATTACACGTGTATTACACCAGTGGTGAAATGAACCGCGTGTGAACATGGACACGTGCCGTGCTAATGAAATCAGGGGGATTTATTTAACTATTATTTTGTGATTTAAGAGATTTACATAACATCAACATTAATATTTGGAAATGCATGAAACAATTAAATGATGAATGGCAAACATTTCTAAATGAAATATGCTTGACTAAAATAAATAAAAAAAAAATGTTCTGGGCAACAAAAAAATGATAGAAATATTGAAATAAAAAACAAATTATGACTAATTCTCATATACTATAGAAATTGACACACATATTTGATGATTAAAGAGATTTAGGGTATGTTTAACTTCAATATATAAAAATATACACCCAATAATATTGAAGAAAAAAACATGTATTCTTATCATAATTTATCCTAAATAAAACAGAATAATTTATGTTCTGCTGCACACTTATGAAGCAACTTTTCTTTGGTTTAATACTGAAAGGGTCTTTATCTCTCCCAGACCGCAGATGTTTGTTAAGAGAAAAGCGATCAGATCCTCTTCCTCGGTTTCTAATGATATTTGGTTAATAAAATTAGTCTGGGTTAATGAAATGACAGCAAATCCACTTTGATTGGAAAGTGCTGACGCCAACGTGCCAACAATTGCTGCTTTCAAACGTACAACCATTTCTGGAAACCACTGCTGATTTCATCATGAAGACGCCCTGTGGGTCACCCTACCACCAGAATCATCTTTTCATTTATCGGGTTTATATATATGAAACTTTTTTTTATGAATTTTCGATGCTCAAAAACTTGGGGGGTGCTTATAATCGCCGATTTCAAATATGCACGTAAAAATAAGCCAGAATAAACATTTTTTAAAAAGAAGATTAACGTAACTGAATCAGAAACGTTAAACTTTTTTTTTTTTAGCCTGAAAAATCAGGGTTTTTTTTATATTTGCGGGTTGCTTATATTCACATAAATTTGGTATATATATACACACAATTAAAATAAAAAATAAAAGATCGCTATACAAAACTACACTTTTTTTTACATGGGTTGAGGCCAAAATGTAGTTACAAAACCAAAAAAATGCTCGAGTTTGAGTAAATAAAATTAGCATTGATGATTATTAATAACTGCAAATCTACATACAATTCTGTCCAGAAGAAAATTCTCAAGAACAAAAAAGCTAATTCTTGGCAAATAATTATTTCTGCATCACAATGCAAAAATACAAGATTTCATACAGTAAAAAACGTCAAACAAAAAAAATTAACACTTCATTAAAATTTGTAATGAAACAAATGAGTTTTGATCAGGAATGTTTAGGCCCCAAGACATTTTCTTCCTATTTAATTCCTTTTCAATTGTAACTTATCTATCTGTCAGATAGAAATACAAGTTCAACACTTAACTTTAACACAAATAAAATAAATAGATGAACAGACTGATAAGAGGCAGACAGACAGAACGCTGAAAAAATATGGTTGTCATTTATAAAAAACGATTAAAAACATTTGAATCTGAAAAAAAATAATATAATCAATCATGATGTAACAAAATTAGCGTTTTTTGCCTTTTCTCAACACATCTAGTCAAACATGAAGGTGGTAGATGCCAAACCGAGACTCCGAAATTCCCTTCAGGAATGTTCTCAGGATTGGTTCTACAAGGCCAAGAGCCGGAATGTTTGGCTTGAGTCTTCCTTTACACGTCTGATCTTTTAAATACAACAAACACGTATTTATGACGGTCTGTTTTGCTTCCTCCCCAGGAATTCTCCCGAAACACACACACACGGCGTAATTACACACTTCCCAGCCTAATGAATGGATTAAATGTGAAAGCACTTTTCCGATTGACGGGGGCTGGTGTTCCTCGCCCCGCGGGGTCACAGCACAACACCCAAACAGCTCTTCACACTGACAGCTTCACAGAAAGTGTCCATTAATGCACAGCACCGACTCATTACAGGAGGACAGACAGGCTCGGAAAGACAGACGGGTAAAAATTACACTGAATATGATGGATATCGCCGCAGACAGCTGGCTGACGGACCGATAATGACCCCAGAGTGTGTGTGTGTGTGTGTGGTGTGTGTGTGTGTGTGTGTTGTGTGTGTGAAATAATGACCTGACAGTCTCTGTCTGGCTCGGTCTAAAGAGAGTAAAATAGAGACCAAAAAATTTCAATGAAGCTTTATTTAAAAAAAAGGGGGGGGGACAGGGAGCGGAGTAAAATGGAGTGCAAGAGTGAAAATGCGAGAGATAATAAAGGAGGGAGACTTAAACAGAGGAAAAGAGAGAAGAATACGGTGGAGGGAGAAAGAGGTGTGATTAAAATAGAAAGAAAGGGCGAGTGAAAAACGAGAATAAACTTGGGGGGGCGAAGAGTTAAATAGAAATAGACAGAAGGAAGATAACAGAAAGAAGGTGAGACTAAATAGAGAAATAGACAGAGTGACAGAGAGATGGAGAGAGAGACAGAGAGAGAGAGAGAGAGAGAGAGAGAGAGAGAGAGAAAGAGAGAGAGAGAGGGAGAGAGTGTGTGAAAACATGAGAGATACTATAGAAGGGAGACTTAAACAGAGGAAAAAAGAAGAATACAGTGGAGGGAGAAAGAGGTGTGATTAAAATCGAAAGAAAGGGCGAGTGAAAAACGAGAATGAACATGGGGGAAAAAAAAAAGAGTTAAATAGAAATAGACAGAAGGAAGATAACAGAAAGAAGGTGAGACTAAATAGAGAAATAGACAGAGTGACAGAGAGATGGAGAGAGAGAGAGAGAGAGAGAGAGAGAGAGAGAGAGAGAGAGAGAAAGAGAGAGAGGGAGAGAGTGTGTGAAAACATGAGAGATACTATAGAAGGGAGACTTAAACAGAGGAAAAAAGAAGAATACAGTGGAGGGAGAGAGAGGTGTGATTAGAGCGACGAAAAAACGAGAATAAACCTGTAATAAAAAGAGGTAAATAGAAATAGACAGAAGAAAGAAAACAGAAAGGTGAAACTAAATAGAGAGAGAGAGAGAGAGAGAGAGAGAGAGAGAGAGAGAGAGAGAGAGAGAGAGTAAAGAGTATAAAAGCTAGGTTTGATAAATGGTAGAGTGACACAAAGAGAAAGAGAGAGGTAAAGAGTGGCCGAGAGACAGAGAGAGTTAGAAAAAGACAAAGATACTGAGAGAGAGAGAGAGAGAGAGAGAGAGAGAGAGAGAGAGAGAGAGAGAGAGAGAGAGAGAATGAAACATGACCTTGTATTTAACTGGTTTTGTGGCTGATTCCATTACGATAAGGTTTATTCTTCGCTGGTGGAGTCATTAGCGTTATAACGGCGTCATTATCACACTCACAATAGCGAAGGTTCCAATACACAATCCCAGAAATTAATCTGCTTTAGCGGAGGAGGAAATTGCGCTCAACTCTCTTTAGTCAAACACAACATCCACATAATATCAAAAGCGTCGCTATTTTATTTAAATAAACGGTCTTTAGTAGTTTAAGTAAATTACACGTATAAGTAAAAACACTTGCCTGTGAATCGTGAGTCCATTCAACATCCTGTCAGTTTGTGGAACGATTTATAAATCGTAGGCGTCTGCTTTTTAAGTCTTGAATTCGACTTAAAATACTGTGGCATTCTTGAAAACACGGGAATTAAACGCGGTCATGGTGCGTTTTCAAATTTCGGGGAATTTGCGGCAATTAAACCACTTCCGCCTGCCGCCAAAAATTAGTCCCCACAATGCACCGCGGCGGTGCGGGTTCGGTATCGTGAGGTAACATCTACAAAAAAATTGTCAATTTGACGATATTCGAGTAAATCAAACATACATTAAAAATTTTCAATTTTCAATTTCAAATCCAATTTTGTGTACATACATACACTAAATTGGATTTTGTTTTTTAAATTTGAAAAACACCGGTACAGCTATTTGCCAACTAAAAACCGAACAGCAATTTTTGACTTCATTCAAACGGATTAGAACATTTCAACCGTTTATATCATTAATTTTATCCAAACTGAATTATATTAAATATGCTCAACCTTCACTAGCATATAATTTTGCATATGTTTGTTTGTTTATTTATTAAAATGTATTCCTGAAATGGTGACATAAAATATCCCCTCTGTGGGACTAATAAAGGCTTTTTCAATTAAATAAAATTCAATTCGATTAAATTCAATTCAATTCAATTCACATCAATTAAATTGTGACCCACCATTAATACAGTTAAAATACATGTTTTATTTTTGCTTTAAAAAAAACAAGTGTGTGTGTGTGTGTGTGTGTGGCCGAGCAAAAGGCAGAGTGTCGTGTAGTGTGTGTTCAGCTGAGCGAATGCCACCCACCCACTGTCTGCATTTACTGGGCTAAACGTGAGCTAATCACGGACCCTCAGTAATCACGGGGGCGAGCAAAGGAGCCGCCTTCCAGCCTTCAAGGACATAAGTGCTGAAATGATTCTGCTTATCGCTCTTATAGTAGCTATTATTGCCCAAAAAAAAAAAGACAGCAAGAGTGCAAGAGTGAATGTAGCAATGGCGTGACTGTACATTACCCTGCTTAATGTACAGTGTTGAGACGTGTTCCAGAATGTTTTTTAATACTATAAATCCAGATTAATTCTGTTTATCTAAGGGGGTTTTGGTGCAGGTAACATCCTCCTGCTCTGGGCTTTGCTTCACAACACACACACACACACACACACACACACACACACACACACACACACACACACTGTTTCCTGTATCCTGCATGACTGATTTTCTCAGCCAGAGGATTTACAGGACAAAGATTTGCCGACAGCACCCATCGATCTTACATCCTGTACATGTGTGTGTGTGTGTGTGTGTGTGTGTGTGTGTGTGTGTGTGTGTGTGTGTAGACGTGGAAATGCCTTCCCATCACTTGAGGTTCAACATCCCAGGCACAGACGGCTTGACGAGGACCTTGAGATCCCTGTGAAGAACTTTGGCAGCGTTCAGGACGTTGTTCACACACAGCAGATGATCTACTGCGTCCTACACACACTCCACTTCTCCTGAAAGCACATTTTTGGCCCGAGTTATGGACGTGGAGAACATGCCAACTCCAAACGGCCGTAATTGTGGGTTCTCCTTGCTGTGAGGTCACAAACAAATACCGTATTTAGGCGAATATAAGCTTAAAAATTTGCAGGGTGCTTATAATCGCCGATTTCAAATATGCGCGTAAATATAAGCCCCCATTTTTCCGTATTTCAAGTCAGGAACAATCAGAAATAAAGGGAAACACGTCGTCTTTATGCAGCGGTGCGTGTGCGTCTATATAATGTTTAACTAATGCGTAGGCAGACGTGCTACAGTAGAAGCTTTTATTAGCTCAAGAACAGAAATAAAGAAACATTAGACACGCAGTGACACTTAATAGAGATTAAATAACACCGGAAGAAGTAAGATTAAACTAAAAAAAAAGTACAAAAATTTATATTACAACAAACAGAGACTACAAACCACAACCGCTTAGCTTAGCACAATCTGCTACAAACGAGTGCAATGTGTCATTACAGAAGGAGTCGAAACTGTCGAAAATGAAGAACACGGGCAAGAAGTAAAAAAAAATCCAAGGAACAGACACAATCAAACGCTGGGTCTGCTAAACAGGAGATAATAATCCATCGCTATGGCAGATAAACAGAGAGCTTGAAACAGACCTGAGCTTGAAACAATTGCTCTGAGCTTGAATGAGTCTGACTGGAGAGCAAAGGATCTTGTGAAATGAAGTTCTGACCACTAGAATTGAATATGTGTTATCTATTATTCAAGTAAAACAATATAAAAATGATACGAGTCCCATATTAGGTTTGTTAAATAAAGAAATATTTTTAAGAGAATATTAACGTAATTGAACCCGATACGTTAAATAAAAAAAAAAAACAAAAAAAACAAATTTTGTATTTTTATTTTGTGCCTGAAAAATCAAGGGGATGCTTATATTCACGTAAATACGGCAATTATCCCATCATGTGCGCTTATCTCGGAGCATGTTGATCTCCGAATCCTCAAGGATGGAAAAGCCTTGCGTTAAAAGCCAGGCCTTTGTTGGGAAGATCAGCTTGTGGGGATAAGAAACCAAGCTCTGGTATCAACAACACAAACCCCAAGCCTTTCCCAAAGCTGCACGATAAAGACCGACGACAAACGCACAATAGAAGTCGAGAGTGACTGCAAAACTGCACTGGCGGCCATTACAAACGGAATTTCAATTAGCGCTCGTCTTATCTGTTGCGTTTCCACGACTGATTCAATTTCCTCAATTGACGGGTGTTAAGGTCAGTGTGTGTGTGTGTGTGTGTGTGTGTGTGTGCATAGCTCAGCCCATTTTAAACGCGCAAACAGCCTATAAAGAGCCAATAGAGTTGTCAAACCCAATATGAGTCCACATCCTGTCCGAGACGCACACACACACACACACACCTGACCTTTGACCTGGCTCCATCTCAGGGAAGCAATTAAACACCTCGTTCCGCACGGCTCTTTCCGGACCGTATTGATTTGTGAGACGTTAAAGCCACAGGAGTAAGAAGTACCAGACCACCATACTTGAGTAAAAGTACCGATACGTGCTGTATAAGTTACTCCAATGCAAGAAAAAGTCCCCAGTATGAAAAAGACTTGAGTCAAAGTAGCAAAGTATCGGATTTCAAAAGAACTTAAGTATTTTACTCGTGCTAAATTAGGGTTATAAAAAAAAAATTTGAAAAAAAAAATGAAAAAGCTCTATTAATGAGACTTTATTTTCTAATACGGAAACTAAATTAAACACCTCCATGTTTCAAAAATGGTAAAACTGATTAAATAAAGAACAAAAAGTCAGTCTAAATCAAACTCAAATGTGCAAAATAAATAAATTTAACTCACATTCATGTGGTTTCTACAGACGGCAGACTACAGACGCCAAAATCGCCTCGTTCGCCCAAGAAATTAACCACGATAAAAATCGATTGTGGTTTGTCGCGCAAAATCAAGATGTAACGAGTAGCGGTAAGTGTCGATTCAAATGTAGTGGAGTGAAAAGTACAGCTACTTAATCACAAATGCAGTGGAGTAGAGAGTAAAAGTTGCTTATATTTATGATACTCAGTACAAGTACGAAGTAGCCAGAAACATACTTAAGTAAAGTAACGAAGTACATTTACACCTCTGGTTAAAGCGCCCGTCACGTAGACGACCCTCGGCGTATTGATCTTAAACGTGAGCGGCGTTTGCAGATCTTCAGAGGTGTGGGAAAACAACACATCCACCTTTTCTCCTGATCTCCATCTCGTCTGTGACATTTCCCATGTGTTCACACGTCCCCGTCGACGCCGTAAACAACACGGAACGTTGACACTTTTAACCTGGTGAGACAGACTGTCACTGACCTGAGGAGATGAGAAGATGTGAAGACATGAAGAGATGGAAGCGAAGCACGCAGAGTCCTTCTGACAACATACAGTATAACTAAAAATACTGATTAGTGGATTGAGAGATCAGGAGAGATTGAGAGAAGGATGGTAGTATAGATAGATATATACCGGTAGATTAACAGTCAGACTTCAGACAGACAGACAGACGGATAGATAGATAGATAGATAGATAGATAGACAAACAGACACATAGATAGATAGATAGACAAACAGACACGATAGATAGATAGATAGATAGATAGATAGATAGATAGATAGATAGATAGATAGATAGATAGATAGATAGATAGATAGATAGATAGATAGATAGATAGATAGATAGAAAGACAGTCAGATAGACTGACAAACAGATGGATGATGGATAATTGGATAGATAGATAGAGTCAGAATTAAACAACGGACAGACAGATAGTCAGAAAAACGAATACAAACCGACAGACAGATGGAGTCAGAATAAACAAAAGAATGGATAGACAGATAAAGTCCGAATTAAACACTGGACAGACAGACAGACAGATAGACAAACAGTATAAATCAGAATAAATGATACACAATGACTTACAGATAGTCAGAATAAACGAAAGAATGGACAGACAGGCAGATAAAGTCAGAATTAAAGGAGATAAAGTCAGAATTAAACAATGAAAAGACAATCGGAATAAATGATACAGTACAAACTGACAGACAGATTGAGTCTGAATAAACGAAAGGATGGACAGACAGACAGATACATAAAATTAACACATGAATGGACAGACAAACAGACAGATAGACCAAATAAATGAAAGGTGGAGAGGCAGACAGACACACACACACACGCACACAGCTGACAGTGTTATACGAGCGTTCACGGCTGAAGGAAACGCCATTAATGTGTGTTCTAGTCAGACGCTTCCGCAATACATCACAATCATCTTAATGTGTGTGTGTGTCTGATCCAACCTGTAGAAGACCCGTGAGGAACCTTCTCCAGTCATGGAGGCCAAACCTGAACCTGAGGGAAAGAGAAAAGGCTTTTCAGTTCCTCATCTGGAGAAGCGAGAGGGGACAGTGAAGAATGAAGGGCTGGGTGAAGGTCATCTGAAGGTCATTTCCTTCCTGATGACCTCACAGGAAGACACGCCCCTGGAGAGAAGAAGACCCCATGGAAACGCTGAGAACGTCTTGTTCGTGTTTAAATGGCCTTGAATGTTGTCACAAATTAATATAAAATATAATAATAATAATATAGAATATAAAATAATATAGAATTCATTATGTGAGAGATTGTGTGACAAGGTGGAAGACGAGAAGAACGGATGGCATTTTTAGATGCAGAAGTTCTGTTCTGGTCGGATTTCTACAATATTTGTGGTGAAAAAAAAATATATAATGGGTAAAAAAAAATCATCTGTCAGAATTTTTCAGTAATTGCATATTTAAATTACAATAATATTATTCAATACATAGAAAATACAGAAACGCACAAAATGTTATTTTATAAATTGATATAAACATATGCTACTGTATCAAATTCCTATATAGAATATTCTGTATTCAAAATATACATGTCTAAATATTTAAATGTACATTTAAAGTGATAAAATGCAATGTCTATTATACAACATTCCTAATATAAATATTTGTCTTGCATAAATCTATACACACTTGACATGTAAAATGTATATAATATAATAAAATATGGTGCATTAAAACCAGAATATTATTAAAAACGCATATGATGAAACACAAGAAATGGCAATTTTCATATCAAAAATTTAATTTATTTTTGGATTTATTTTTTAAGGGAAAATATAGAATTCAATAAATATTATGTCAACATCAACCAAAACGACATGAACGACTTCAACACACATTAAGAAGAGGGAAAAAAAAAAATTTACAGACATTTTACATCAAGAAACATTTTATAGGCAAACATTTACACACAAACGTGTTTAATACTGTCTAGAAACAGTCGCGGAAAACTACAAAAGTAACAAGTGATTCGAGGAGAAAGAGAAAAAAAGATTTTCACTTGTTTCGTTCTGCAAAGTTTAAACAAAAGTGCAACTCTACGAACATGCGGCGAGCGAGAACGTTCGCTTTTAGCGCTACGAAGGTGGAAGGGAAATTTCGACGTTCCATCTTCCCCGTGTTGAGAATCACGCTGCATAGTTAAACAAGAGAAGACGACTCGTACGAACCAATCCAACTCTTCGTTCCTGAAGCAGAATCACAAGTTTAACGCGACGTTCGCTTTTACGATTTTTCTTGACGTTTGTGCTCAAAGACGTAAAAAAAACGCACAGATCATCATGTGACTTCATAAACGGAAGGGAACTTGAAAATTTCTAGATGCAGGTCAGCTACTGTGTAACGCGCGAAAGCTACGAAACGCCGTGACATTTGCACAATTTTTGACGCTCTTCCATATCTTCGGTTTATTGACAATCTTACCGATAAATTTCAAATTTCACGGACGTTTGGAGCCGAATCTGAACACAGAAGAACCATGAGGAACCCGAAAGACACGTCAACCACTGGAGAACACCACATTAAATCGGCCTGTGGAACAACGAAACGCGGTGAAATTTGCCCAATTTTCGAAGCTCTTCCGTATCTTCGGTTTATTAACAGTCTTACCGATAAAAATGAAACTTCACGGACGTTTGGAGCCGAATCGGAACACCAAAGAACCATGACGAAAGCTACGAAACGCGGTGACATTTTCGCAATTTTCGACGCTCGTCCGTATCTTCGGTTTATTAACAGTCTTACCGATAAAACTCAAACTTCACGGACGTTTGGAGCCGAATCGGAACACCAAAGAACCATGAGGAACCCGAAAGACACGTCAACCACTGAAGAACACCACATTAAACTGGCTTGTGGAACGAAGCCACGAATCTTTGGTTCTTCAACGTTCTTGATCCTGGTGAACCATAATGCGACTTTAAAATGTTCAGCGCCGCTTCCAAGAAGACATCATCAGCCAACACGAAGAAGCCAGGAGGCGGACGAACCACAACCAAGGAAGAGAAAAGGAGGAAGTGGCCCGTAACCATTATCCTAGGCCGCTCAATTCAGCAAACGTCGCCATTACGGAAGTCACTTCGGCTTTTTTAAACTCCCGAATGGTCGTGCGATCCCACTTCCTCCCCCCGTTCCAGAGAGGAAGAGGAAGAGGAAGTTCCTACTGGGTGGTGAAGAGCTCTCACATGACGCTGCAGCTCTTGGCTTTGTCTTTGCGCAGGTCTGTTGCCACGGCGGCCAGCTCGGGTCGACTGGGCATGTGCGAGATGCGCTTGGTGGAGCGCGTGGATTTGTTGCGCTTGACGTGTTTGCCGTGTTTGTTGACGCAGGCCAGCGTGGCCACGTGGAAGATGTCCCGCACGCTGTTCTCCGACTGCACCGCCGAGCACTCGATGTACGGCGCCGAGATCTGCTTCGCCATGGCGGAACCCTGAGAACAGACAGTCGCTGTGTTGGCATTACAGGAACAAGATGACAAACTACAGATCCCAGAATGCTTCAGCGGACTCAGTAGCATTTACTTAAAAGTACGTGATGAACCAGTATGAGCGCGAATAGCGGTATTGAGAAGCGCCACGATATGGATTTTGCACTACCGTGATAATTCAGGAGTTCGATTTTAATACAAGTATGAATAATTAAGACGGAATAAATAGATCACACCTGTTGCAGCTGTGTTGTCTGCGCTGTGCCTTTAAGAGAAGCGCGGCTGTTTTCGTTTTATTTTGAATATTTTGTAAATTTTGGTTTCAAGTGCGCGAGAAAGAAAGCCTGACAACGTTTACAAACGAAGACCAGAAACAAAGCTATCCTGCGCAGCCGCTCGCCCAAATATTGCCAATTATGTTATTACGATCTACTAAAATGTGATACTGTGATAAAATACAGATACCGTCTGTACAGTAGAAAATACCGCGATATGAATTTGAACTCATATCACCCACCCCTACTTAAGCACGGTCGAAAATTGCATTTTTTGTTATTTCCTACTTTTTCCCCGTCATCTTTCCTTATTTATGTTAAACATTTACTAAAACCAAATGCACAATTTTGTTGTGTTTTTAAACGTTTCTACGGTTCAGACCCGGGTTTACAGTGCACTGATAAACGTCTATTTCCCGGTATTTTTTCGCACATTTTTTCGGATAAGCCGCACATTCAATTTTTAAAACATGCTTGGGATTTGAGTCTTAGTCTGAAAAACACGATAATGCAATAGCTCTGCAATATTTATACAGATGTTTCATATAACACACTTTGAAAATGTAAAGATTTTAAGGTGGATTAAAACTGCTATGACGTTCACATTTTGCAAGAGTGAAAACGAAACATTTGTTTGGCACTAACGAGAAAGACTACTATTACTATGGTAATACTATGGTAACTACACAACTTTTGTAACGCACAACACGTTCAACACCACTCAATGTCCTACCTGATCATATGACACGGGCGTCTGTCTGTGATTGGACAGCTCCACTAAGGTCGAGAGGTCGGTCCTGAGGTCTGATTTGCATCCGACTAGAAGCATCTTTGTGTTGGGACAGAATTCCTGAATCTCTCCTTTCCACTGTGATGAAAAGAAAAAAAAAAAAAAAGGGAGGATGAAACCAACTGGCTCTAATCCAGCCCTGAGAAACAAGAAAAGACAAGGCGATTCATTCTTCATCAAGCCGTCCTTTGTTTTTGTTTTTTGCCTTTTTTAGTGTTGTCAAACAATTAAAATTTTTTAACTAGTTAATCGCACTTCCTCAACCAAATAATTCTCGATTAATCACAAAAAATTATTTATTATTAATAATTCTTTAGTATTAATCATTAATAACATGAACAAGTACAGAATCTTGTAATATTGAATATTGAAGTGTAAAATGAAAATCAATGTAAACTCAACACAAAATAAACACTCGTTTAAATACTGTATTTTACCATTTTGACTAAAGAAAACAATGGGTAAGCCGGTCAGAATAATTTAAAAAAGAAATAAGTAATTTTTGAGGAAAAGAGACAATGGATATGTATTTGTATGACAAAAGTTTGCCACTGATAATTAGCCTAGCTGAAAACGCTGATCACACATTTTTAACTAAAGGAACAAAAGTCGTAAAATGTGGCGCAATTAAACAAATGTAATTAATCACATGAGTTAACGCGTTAACTTTGACAGTCCTCGTTTTTTCAATCTTCCATGTCACGTGTGAAGCCCAAACCTCCCACTAGTCGCCTTTGCCTCTTCCCAACAATTCCACAGGTGATCCGCCTCGCCTGACTTCCCCTAACAAAGCCGGTTGTGTTGCTGTGGCATCACATTAATCGCTTCCTGCACTCGGAGTGAACTGGCATCCACCGGCGGGCACACAGATGCCCGATTGTTCGCATTCCCGTGATCCCCTGCGCTTTACCTCTGGATCCCTCCGAGCCCCCGGAGAGGTGTCGTCTGATCCCGTTTCCCATTCCGTGACCCAAATCCCAACAGGGTCGCACTTCCAATCACATGGTCTACTTAATGCCCCACAGAAGCGGAGGGAAATGTGCCCGACACCTGATCCGGTCGAGCACAGGATCTAGTCCCACAAAAGACGGCTTCCGACGGGACAAAGAGCGGGAGGATCACACAACGCTTCCTCTGAATCCAGCCGCGGCATTTACGAAGCTAGAAATACGATGGGAACTCGGTGGTGGAGGAAAACGTCATTTAAAGTCCAACAATAAATGCGGATTAAGGGGCTAGTTAAAGAATGTTCTTCATCAGCTGCGAATCTCCACTGCCTTCATGCTTTTCTTGGGAGTTGAACCCACAAACATCAGCTCTACGGATTAAGGGTCTTTGAATATTAAAAAACACCATTCCTACATTTCCTTTACAGTAAATAAAAGTGAGTGAGATCAATATGTCAATTCATATCATAATTGATATTCTACTTAGTATGTGAGATGAGCAGCAGTCGAGTTTAAAAAAAAAAAAAAACTAAAATAAAAAATAAACGGGAAGAGTATCAACTCCAGAAAAAAATCCTTTTTCAGGTAATAAAAATGTCAAAGTGTGTGTGTTTACACTCAGCAAACCACATACAGCAAACATATACAATTGAGGACAAATTTATTAGCCCCCCTAAAATAATCATCGTTTGAAACGGATTTCAAAAGTGCTTTTATACAGAGCTAATAATGTTGTTAACTTGTTCACGTAAATGTTTATTTTTATTACGTTAAATGTTGATTTTTTTTTCTTTTCAACATTACTTTTACATTCCATTATATTTTGCACTCCATTTATTTATAATTAAAGCAACTAGTAATACATGTTATTATATTGCTGTTTGACAACCTGATTTTCAGGGCTGAATATTTAAAATAATAAAATATCCAGGAAGAATTGTGAAAAGAATCGTGATCTTTATTCCAATTGTGATTCTCATTTTATCCAGAATCGTGCAGCTCTAACACACAGTATGTAACCACCTTCACAAGTGTTCTGCGGTTTGTGTCGTCTGACCTTTTTCAGGACACTGTCCAGCGTCTCCGGCCGGCTGATGTCGAAGCAAACGATGACCGCATCAGAGTCCGGGTACGACAGCGGCCGCACATTGTCGTAATACGGAGAGCCTGTGACAGACGGAACAGGGAAAATGAATATATATAATCATTCATTAATCAATCATTTCAGATCAGAAGTTTTACAAACAAAGTTGAAATAGTTCGAGTTCATTTATTTCCTTTACAGTCATTTAGCAGACACTTTTATTCAAAGCGACTTACATTTCACTACAATTTTACAATTCAACAACTTCCTGCTTTCCCTGGGAAATATAGTGCTTTTCTTGATTCCAGACCAATGCAAAGTCGCTATGCAGAATTAGGTGATAAAATTATAGTCCTTAAATGTCTTTTGTTCATCAGTGTTCAATGGGGAGAAGAAAAAAAAAAAGAAAAGAAAAACAATGTCCATTGTTCATTGTTGTTCAGACTATGGGCTATGACCAGAAGAGCAAGCAAGATCACAACAGTGGCTAGGAAAACAAAAACAAAAAAAACAAAAACAAAAAAAACACTAGTATAACTGTTTTTGAGTTGTCTTTTTTTTAAATCAGTTAAACAAAAAAAGCGTATCCTTAAGGATTAAAACAGACTTCTTGGGTAAAACTAGATTACGTATCGGTATCAAATAATTTACAAACCGATGAAAAAAACTGATTTTACAGTTAAAAAGAACTACAAATTAATGCCGATGACGGATTCTTATAGTCCAATAGATTCCGACACAATCATCTGTCACGATTGCTGGTTCTAATAAGAATCAAAATATAAAAGCTTCTATAAGATTTGCTTCAGGTTCTTTAGGACTCAGTTCAATGGAACGGAATTTTTTTTTAATTTTCCTTCCTGTTGACCCCAATACTGCTCCAGTTGAGAACGTAATCTCTGGAATTATCGGTCAAAGTCTTTATTAGCACAAGGACTACAAAACCAACGGTCCAGATCTCCGACATACATGAACGAGACAGAGAAAAGCATGTGATCTGGTCTCCACGAGTCTTTCCAGTTAGAATCAGCAGAAGAAGAAGAAGACAGTCACAGTTACACTCTGTAATGCTCAGCAAACACATTATTCCACAGCCTGCGGTGTGTCTCCACAGTAGGAGGAACCTTCACCGACTCACACACATTTGTGGGACACCAAAGCCTTCACAACACACCACATTCCAGTGTGTGTGTGACAGCTGATGGATTCCTTGAGCAGTAAAATGCTTCTATAAACATGTGGTGACTACACACACACACACACGATTCCAAGCAACTGGTGTTTGCGGCCTCAATCCTTTTAGGCTTCCCAAACCATGCCAAACATATCTATATAAAATAAAACAGAGTTATTGCTCTCGGCAAAGCATGGAAGGCTCAAGACTCCCTTAAAGTTCCTTCTCTTCCACACGGCGTCAATCTGAACGACTGCAAACGTTCCTCCTGGTTTTCCTTTGTGAGAAGGTAATCAAGCGTTCCTCCCGGTTCTCCTCTGTGAGAAGGCAAGCAAACGTTCCTCCTGGTTCTCCTCTGTGAGAAGGCAAGCAAACGTTCCTCCTGGTTCTCCTCTGTGAGAAGGCAAGCAAACGTTCCTCCCGGTTCTCCTCTGTGAGAAGGCAAGCAAACGTTCCTCCTGGTTCTCCTCTGTGAGAAGGAAGCAAGCGTTCCTCCTGGTTCTCCTCTGTGAGAAGGCAAGCAAGCGTTCCTCCTGGTTCTCCTCTGTGAGAAGGCAAGCAAGCGTTCCTCCCTGGTTCTCCTCTGTGAGAAGGTAAGCAAACGTTCCTCCTGGTTCTCCTCTGTGAGAAGGCAAGCAAGCGTTCCTCCCGGTTCTCCTCTGTGAGAAGGTAAGCAAACGTTCCTCCTGGTTCTCCTCTGTGAGAAGGTAAGCAAGCGTTCCTCCGGTTCTCCTCTGGAGAAGGTAAGCGAGCGTTCCTCCCGGTTCTCCTCTGTGAGAAGGTAAGCAAGCGTTCCTCCCGGTTCTCCTCTGTGAGAAGGTAAGCAAACGTTCCTCCTGGTTCTCCTCTGTGAGAAGGCAAGCAAGCGTTCCTCCCGGTTCTCCTCTGTGAGAAGGTAAGCAAACGTTCCTCCTGGTTCTCCTCTGTGAGAAGGTAAGCAAACGTTCCTCCTGTTCTCCTCTGTGAGAAGGCAAGCAAGCGTTCCTCCCGTTCTCCTCTGGAGAAGGTAAGCGAGCGTTCCTCCCGGTTCTCCTCTGTGAGAAGGAAGCAAACGTTCCTCCCGGTTCTCCTCTGTGAGAAGGTAAGCAAACGTTCCCCCTGTTCTCCTCTGTGAGAAGGTAAGCAGCGTTCCTCCCGGTTCTCCTCTGTGAGAAGGTAAGCAAACGTTCCTCCTGGTTCTCCTCTGTGAGAAGGTAATCAAGCGTTCCTCCTGGTTCTCCTCTGTGAGAAGGTAAGCGAGCGTTCCTCCTGGTTCTCCTCTGTGAGAAGGTAAGCGAGCGTTCCTCCTGGTTCTCCTCTGTGAGAAGGTAAGCGAGCGTTCCTCCCGGTTCTCCTCTGTGAGAAGGTAAGCGAGCGTTCCTCCCGGTTCTCCTCTGTGAGAAGGTAAGCGAGCGTTCCTCCCGGTTCTCCTCTGTGAGAAGGCAAGCAAACGCTCCTCCTGGTTCTCAGTGAGAAGGTAAGCAAACGTTCCTCCTGGTTCTCCTCTGTGAGAAGGTAAGCGAGCGTTCCTCCCGGTTCTCCTCTGTGAGAAGGTAAGCGAGCGTTCCTCCCGGTTCTCCTCTGTGAGAAGGTAAGCAAGCGTTCCTCCTGGTTCTCCTCAGTGAGAAGGTAAGCAAACTCTCCTCCTGGTTCTCCTCAGTGAGAAGGCAAGCAAACGCTCCTCCTGGTTCTCAGTGAGAAGGTAAGCAAACGTTCTGTTGAAGCAGCGATTTACATGTCGTTTCCCCTGCACTTCCTAGTACAATAGCTGCTTTGTGCAGTAGAAGAGCAAACCTTTCCTCAGAGGAATGTGAGGCATGTGGACCAGAATCGCCGAGGCTGGAAATATGATCCCACTAACAATAGTCCAGCAGCTTTACAGAGAGCTGAAGAGCGGGGCCCAGCAGGAGACCACTCGAGTGATCCAGGACGCTCTGTTTTCGGGGGTCACCTGATGATCTGCTCATTCTGTCCACAATGCTTCTCAGTAGAGCTGGACGATGTGAGGGAAAAGGAGATTGTGATACTTTCTAGTGTCCAGATGGTATTGGTGTTATAATTACGGCATTGGTAATTATACGTTACATTTAGTAGACCTTAATTACATTATTTGTGCACATTTTATCTGTATTGTAACTATTTAAAAGACATTACACGCTACTTTTAATACAGTGTGTCTTTTCAAAGTAGTAGCCCTGGCGTTTATTCGAAAAAATGAGAGACAGAGAGGTCACCCTTTCATTCATGCTCTCCCTCTTGAATCTGAACGTCACGTGAAACAAACGTTTACAAACGACTTGGATGAAAAAAAATAAGAACCAAGCAGAATCAGAAAAATCAGAAACTGCTTTTACGGTTCTTTTAGTAGAGCTGCTCTTAAACGACATACATCGGAGCTTCTCATGCTTCATGATGATCTATTTATTCGGCCCGTTATTTCGCTTTCTGTGATCGACTAGCAACGTCTCCGTGTCGTCATTAAAAGATGTAACAAAATAAACGTGTTATACAGTATTAAAGTGTTTATACACACATGTATAAAAATGTTATCCATGAATGTGTGAGAGTATTCACTGTATTGCTAAATCTATATCGTGACAACTGAATATTGGTTTACCAGTTGGATTAGACGGTTTGGATGACAAAGTCTTCACTCCAAACTGGGGAATAGTAAAAACCAAGCGGAAAACATTTGGATCCTTTAATGTGGAATTTTCTGAGGCATTTTAACAGCTTATCTTGACCATATGCAGGTTTGTTGTCTGTAATCTCAGGAATCAGAGAAAACACTTGTAGCAAAAAAGCGATGCAAGGTCACGAGATGTGTTGCCAAATCCCCCCCCCCAAAAAAAAAAAATGGAATTGAAGAAGTAGATACACTCCATGACAGTACATCAGTCACATGCTGTGGGGGAGGTAAAGTGGTGGAACGCTCCAGGAACAATGGACCCGTATTTCAACAACTGGACCTTTAAATTACATGCTTGTTTTAAAATTCATAGATCACAAAAGGAACAAAAATCGCTCCAGAAGAGAGCGTGGTTGTATCGATTGATCTCGTCTGACTGGTGGAAAAGGAACCTTTGAGATCCCGGTTTCACATCTGCAGGGGGTTTGTGGTCAATAAGTGTCTGAAAGACCATAGCTGGGGGAAGGGGTCCGATTGCAAGAAGACGAATCTACACACACGCTCACGGCCATTGAGAAGATCAGACATGGCAAACTCCAGTAATGAGCCATCCTGACACCCATCATCTCCTGTGGGCCACAAGACATGCACACTTGGGTCTCAGATGTAGATCTGGCCGAATCAATATGAAAGATATGTAACATCCAGCAATGGACAAGCCGAAGCAGCGAAACGTTGACACAATGGTCCAAGAATTCTCGATTCGTCAACAATCATTGTGTCTAGCTCTGAAAAAAACGTGTTACGCAAGACTTGGGTTTAATCAAACGTAAACCAAACAAACACCATTGTATCTCGCCGGGTTTTGTCAAGCAACGAGGGCGGACTTCTTTTAAAAAGAAATGAGCAGACTTGTGAATAGCGCGCATATGCTGGAGACGCTACTGTATCAATGGGCCGCGAGGCGGAACGGTGAGGAATATTGTCAGCTGAATGGCGGCGGGGTCGCGACTCAACAGCTGATTGAGGAACAATGGCGGGAATCTTGCTCGGTAGGGGCGGCAGCTGCGGCAAACAAAGCAGCGCTGTAGAATGGAAGCGTAGAAGCCAAGAACGTGTCCTTCAGGGCCGAGCTGAAGCAAATCTATTCTTGAACCCAGCTAAGCCACGTTAGATTTGAGATTATTCGAAGACGTTCTGTCGGAGCTGAAATCCAGGTGTGGAGAGCTGGAGCAGACCAGACTCTGACTATAAAAGAACAGGAAGATGGAAGCCCACAGGCAACCCACATATCCAAACGTCAGTGCCAAAAAAGTTCTTCCTGTCCCACATCACCAAACACCAAGCATCCAAAGTATGTCCTGCTGATGAAGATCTGAAAGACCCTCAGGGACTGAAAAAAAATGGCCACAACTTTTTTTTGTAGGCGTTGTTTCCAGATCATTCCGGAAAGTTCAATGATGGATATGGCATGAATCACGTCTTTTATTTTAGAAGAAATATCAAAACACTGCCACGTGCATAATGTCCCGCTTCACCCACAATAAATCCTGACTAACTTAAACGGAAGAACTAGAACGAGATTTAAGGATTATTACCTTGTTGGTTTTAAAAATGGGGTGGCAAACGTTGAATTTATAGATGGCAGAAACCAGGTGTGAAGAGTACCAGACAAACAATACTTGAGTAAAAGTACAGATACTTGTTGTAAAAATGACTCCATTACAAGTAACAAGTCACCAATTTCAAAAACACTCGAGTCAAAGAAGCAAAGTATCCAATTTTAAAAGTACTTTACACTTTAACAAGTACTTTAAAAGTATTTTACTCGCACCGAATTTAGACGGAAAAAACCCCACCAATAAATGTGAAAAACTCTATTCATGAGGTTTTCTAATGGAGAAACAAAATTTACCACCTGAACTTTTTAAAAATGGTAGAACAAAGTAGATAACAAGAACAAAAAACAATTGCCTCCTTCCCCCAAGAAATTTACTGCAACATAAATCGCGGCCGGCTTATCGCACAATCACAGTGTAACAAGTGCAAGTGTCCATTCAAATGTAGTGGAGTAAAGAGTACAGATACTCAACCACAAATGTAGTGGAGTTGAGAGTAAAAGTTGCTTTTACTTCCGATACTCAGTACAAGTACAAAGTAGCAAAAAACATACTTAAGTAACAAAGTCCATTTACTCAAGTACATTACACCTCCCAGTGACACCTAGGCCAACAGCATCCACATCACCAAACCCACATCACGCCTAACATCCCCACAACATCTAAAGTACGTCCTAGTGATGAAGATTGAAGACCACACACAGAACCCAGCAACCTACAGAGCTCAAGTTTAGCTTGGATCACGTCTAAGCTCCACAAAGGCCACTATCTAAAGCAGCCTGTCTGGCTAGATGCTGTGATTACCTCCAGACAGCCTGTCTGATCCACCCTGGTTCAGCTGGAGGAGCATCAGTCCACCTCCGTCTATCATTCTAGGTTCTGTTTGCTTGGACGTGTGAACCGCTCCGGCCCAGCGGTGCTGACAGTTGCAGAGTTTGATCCGTTTATCCAAAACATCATCTAGACCAAACGTTCCATGTGATATCATTTCCACATTCTTGAATCGTGAGGTGTCCCGGGATCACTTTACACTGAAGGGTGGAGAGTGTTAGCGCTGTGTGTGTGTGTGTGTGTGTGTGTGTGCATGTGTGTGTGATTAAATGCTTGGCAGGCTGTTGAACTGACTCAATAACAGAATTGCTCAAGCGCTCAGGAAGAGAAAGAAAAAACGACTCCAATCCAGATTTTGCACAAGAGGGGGAAGTGAAGGAATCAATGCAGCTAAACCCAAAGCGTGAGATTTCGTCGACATGCTGCTAAATACATGCGAGTTTGTGTTGCATGTTTCGAATCACGAAGACGCTTCTGCAGAATCATTACCAGGCGGGAAAAGCACAAATGCACAAACGTTCGTCTTGCACGAATGAGTTGACTACCATATTTACGTGAACATAAGCACCCGTTTTTTATCCAATTAAAGACCGGAGTCCAACACAATCTAATCGCTCTGTCTGCCACACAGAGAAAAACATGACTGTTCTAATATTTACGTCTAACATAAACCAGCTCAATCAGCTTTACTCTATGCTCTTTTAGTGCAAAGGCTCATGGGAACCAGTGAGCAGCAAAGCATGATGGAAGGTCTAGTTATGACCGCTAGAATTGATTTATTTTTTAATTTTAGAGTAAAACGTCATTGAAGTAATACATGTCACAAGTTAGGTTCGTTAAAGAAAAAAAAATATATTATTTTAAAGAGGACATTTTACCAGAAACATTTAGCTATTTTTTGTGCCTGAAAAACCAGGGGGGTGTTTATATTCACGTAAACACGATATTGTTTTACTTCTTTTTTTAAATATTTTTGTTAATATATGCAAAACAGAGGGGAAAGGGTGGAGTCAGACCAAGCTCAATTCCTTGTTGTCACTTGCAACTTGGCCAATAAAGTTGATTCTGATTCTGGTAATTGAGAGTGACTTTACACTAAAGTTGGTGTGAAGTTCAGTCAGATCTTGCGCGTGTTTTAAGCAAGAAAACACCAAAACGTGGAAAAAAATACCACTAAAATACCACTTTGAAAATGCACATTCGAGGTCCAAACAGTTTCCACTGAAGATGTAAGCGGTTAAAAGCACAACGAGTCTTCGTGGGCCGGTTCTTCTCCACACAGGAGCATGCGACTCACCTGAGGTGTCCCACAGGCTGAGCTCGATCCTCTGCTTGTCGATCTCAAAGCTCGCGGTGTAATTCTCAAACACGGTCGGCACGTAATTCTACAGGAGACAAGAAAAGTTCACAATGACTGACGGGAACATCTCGCCTACTTGGACGGACTGTGAGGAACTGGAAGCACGTGCTCTCCTTATCACGCCAAAGATCAGCGGATTTGCGCATCTCACCTCAGGGAAACAGTCCTTGGCAAACACGTGGAGCAGGGCGGTTTTCCCACACTGACTGTCCCCCACCACCACGATCTTACACTTCAGGCTCTGACTGGGATCCATTCCGGGCTGGAGGGACAGTTTCTGAATGGATCTTCTCTCCTTCATTGATTGTCTTTCACGCGCAAGCCCGCGGACGCACACACACACTCACACACGCGGATAAAACGCCGTTGTGCCGCCGAGTCTCAGGAAATCGCGACGTCCCAGTGTTCCAATCGCGATCTTTCTCTCTCTCTCTCCTGCGGGGAAAAAAACCATCAACTGCTGAAATTCCAGCCCTCTCACTTTTTTTTGCCTCTGCGCTGCGTTTTATATTTCCCTGGCAAACCAATCGCTGGGCTGGAAGGCTTCAGTAGATCCGCCCACTTCCTTTAGCGGTAAGAGTGATATAGCGCCCCCTACAGGCGCGCGTCATTACTTCAGTTACAGTATTCTAGCGTCGCACTACTTAGAAACTTAGCGCGAGTAATAACCAGCGACGTACTTGAGTAAATGTACTTCGTTACTTTACTTAAGTAGGTTTTTTTGCAACTTCGTACTTGTACTGAGTATCAATGGACACTTACTTACGTTACTCGTTACATTTTGATTGTGCGCAACAAACCATAATCGATTTTTACCGCGGTTAAATTTCTTAATTTCTTTTTCTAACACCAATTTTAGTTGTAAAAGTTTGAGTAAAAATGGCTTCAAAATCTAACACAAGCATTTAAAAAGACTAAAATTTAAGTATGCAACTGTTTTTTTCTTCAGAAGATTTTGTTTAGTTGTAAACATTTTAGTAAAAATGGCTACAGAAGACAGAAAATTCACACACATAAACCGGTGGAATAACCACTTTGTGTTGGCAAAACATTGGTTGCCCGGTGCCCAGGTGTGGGGGCGCTGTAGTGGAAAGCAGCCCGTATGAAAGAAGATCAGTCCATATAGTTGACTAAATGAATTATCTTTACATCTGTTCAACAGACAGGCAAGTAAACCAACATTTGAGTGAGACATCACTGGCCACCATATCTATGGATGATTAGAGAATATCTATATATTATTATTATTCAATTCAATTTCAACTCAATTTCAATTTTTTGTCTGGTCCAAAATCCATGCATAAACATTCCGTCCCACAAACAATTTGACAAAAAATTATTATTATTATTATTAAATTCAAATTTTATTTGTCACATACAAATTATACACAACATGTAGTGAAATGTGTTTTTTTCCTCGTTCCAGCATTTAAACATAGGGATGGGGGAGGTACAACAAAATATGCAAAAGGGGAAATACAATAAAAAGATAAAAAATAGAAATATGATAAAAACAAGGTATAAAGATAAAATATGCTATATTATAATAAAATATTATTATTATTGTTGTTGTTATTATTATTATTATTATTATTATTATTATATCTCACATCAAGACTGACTTGATTCTTCCCACATGTGCTAAATAGAGATATTAATCTAACTAACTAGCGACTCAAACTCTATTTAACAGATCTATCTAAATCTATTCCTTACTAAATAGAGATGTAGAGAATACTGCATGTCACTACATGTTAGTAGTGAGAGAGAGCATACTCGTTCACCCACACTCTTACTCATACACAGTGAAAAAGTTACACTGGAGTAAATGTAATGGCGAGATTTACAGTTTTTTTTTAATATTGCAAAATCTGTGGCACGAAATATGTGGACCTGTAAAATCATAATATAAACATGAGTGAGAGTGTGAGTGTGTGTGTCCCGCTCTGTGATAGGCCACCAATCTTGCGCTCCCTTTGACCCAGAAATGAAAAAAGAGAAAATGTCCTGAGGTGACTGTCTGCTCAGGTAATAATGATCCACCCTGTCTTTATTTCCTCGCTAATTAGTCATTTAGCCACATTGCTAGCTGTTTAAATCCTTAAGCTAAACGCAAATAATCGACATTCTTGCAGTCAGACACTATTTTGTCGTCGTTTAAATTGCCAATAGCTAGTTCATGCGCTTTCCACCGCCTCGTGTTCAGTGATAATAGATTGTGTCTGGTGACTGGCGGCGTAACGCTGATAGATAAACCAACCTTTTCATTTTAAACGACCTTCCGCTTCACAGACCTTTTCATCAATACTCATCTAGGCAAAAAGCAAACTGACATTATCCTCCAGCTCAAATTCAGCTCAGAGCTTACCTGCTTTTTAGCGTTTCATTCTAAAAAGTAAAAAAGTGTTTAAAAAGAATCATAATGAACAATTATCACTGAATGAAGCATGAACTGTGGAAAACGCTGTTCCTCGAGCAGATCCCATGATCTCTCACGAGAGTCAACTCGCACAGAAATGTCACGATAAAATATTACACAGCTTAATACAGTATAAAATCACACATTTTCAAAATTTCATGTAAAGGTAAAAAAATCTAAACATTGCAAATATGTTTCAAAGCTGAAGTCGCGGAAGATGACTATTGTCCAATTCTGGTGTTAAAACCACTAACTAGTTGCCTAGTGCTGTTATTTCTATGTTTTTTTACTCTTGTTTTGCCTGTATTAAAAGAATTAAGAACTATAATCCGAAACAATTCCAACATTTGAAACAAGAGCTGAACCGGCATGAGATTAAATGCTAATATGGGTCATTAACATGAAGACACAAAAGCGGCTGTGAATAAACACAATCCTACGTGAGATAATAACAATCAAATTTTATTTTCTATTAAAGTAAATGCAATTTCTTCCCCAAAAGGCTTTACCACTAAACGGTTAAACAATTTCATGCCATTGCCTGGAATCGAACCCACAAGCTTTAGTGTCGCAAACATTAAGCGTTTGAAGAATCACAAGAAAAACCCGCTTTTTTCAGCTGCGTAACAGCATTGTGCTAGTTCACAGTGATTATCAACACCAGCAGATTATTGCTGTAGTCTGACCTAAAAACTGTCAGACAAATCTGAGGCGTCACAGAATTATATCTGTATCACGAGAGGCATAATTCCCTAAGAGTCTTGACTGCAGAAGAAAACGAGGAAAAGTTGCAAATCGTTCCTCGTTCTCACAATCTTTCCTCGTTCTTACGGCAAGTCGGTAAAGTTGGTGATAGCAACACCCATTTGACAAATCAGAAACAAATAAATGAAATTTACCACCTCAATGTTTTAAAATGGAATGGAAAGCAAAAGAAATAAAAAAAAAAGAACAAAAAGTCAGACTCGGTCAAACTCAAATGTGCAAAAAAGTGCAACTTAACGAGTAACAGTAAGTGTCTAAATATCAAATATAAAGTGTTCAAATATAGTGGAGTAAAGAGTACAAATACCAATACACATACATCAAATGTAGTTCAGTATTGAGTAAAAGCTGCTTATATTTTTGATACTCAGTACAAGTCCATTTACCCAAGTACTTTACACCACCATCAGTAAAAAAGTAAAGCGTACAATCATGTGAAAACAGGAATAAAATAAGATTCCTTGCAGCAACAGAACGCTGTTTGGTGGTCTAATCGCCAACGGGCCTAATACTGAACTTTGTGGTGCACCAACAGGACGAAACCGTACTGAGTGTGAGAGAGATGACAGCTGCCACGCAGATTTGCCATACCACACACTCAGATGACTGCGACAGGCGGGGGTCCGACCGCTTCCACAAATATGGTGGTCACATAAATACCGGTAAAGACATTAAACGGTATTTAAAGGTAAACTTCTCTTTAAAAAGTTGCTTAAAGTGAAACTGGCACTATCTTCAAAGAAACTAGTATGAACCATCAAATCTGCTTTCATTTTCTATATTTTAAAAGTCAATTTGAATATATTTGCCTTTTAAATCTATGTATAGAAATTGGTTTTATCCAAATGAACTTAACATTCCAATCAATTCCAGTGACCACGCAATGTGGCTTGTTTTTAGAATTATAACGAATGCAGTCAAAAAGTTTGAAAGAGTCTGAAAAATACAATATATAACAATGAGAAAGTAGCAAAGACTTAAAAACAAAAGAAAAGATGAATCACAGAAAAGTGAAGACAAAGAGCATGGCAAGTGAAAAGTCTCGCCACCTTGTGTCCAGGGGGGGATTTGCATGCCACTCGACTCTTCGGCAGTACAAATTGCTTATTTGTAAAACAAATAAAATAAAAAAAAAACAAATTGTGTATTTACGCGAATATAAGCCCCCTGATTTTTCAGGTACATAATAATAAAAAAAAAAAAGGTTTTATTACGTTAGTATTCTCCTAAACATTATGTTTTTTTTTCCACAAACATAACTTGTGACTTGTATCATTTTGATATTGTTTTACTTGAATAATAGATAACGAAAAGTCGATTTCAGAACTTCACATCCCAAGAGTCTTTGCACCAGTCCACGCACACGCAAAACAACTGCAAGAAGCCCGTCGAGCTCTCTGTTTATCCGAACCTGTGTGAAGAGAATCAAAGTAAAGCGAAGGATTATTATACTCTGTTTAGCAGGCCCAGCGTCTTGATTGTGTCTTTTCCTTGAATTTTTTTACTTCTTGTACGTGTTCTTGATTTTCGACTGTTTTGACTATTTATGCGATGACACATGGGACACGCTTGTTAGCGCAAAGCTAAGCTATATGATTATATAGCAATAAAAACTTTATATAATAATAAAACATTATTTAAAGAAGCACATGCGTGCCGCTGCATGACGACATCGTGTTTTCGTTTAATTGTGATTGTTCCTGACTTGAAATACGGAAAAATGGGCGTGTAGATTTACGCACATATTTGAAATAGGCGATTATAAGCACCCGGCAAATTTTTGGAGCGTTGAGAATTTGAAAAAAAAATGAGTGCTTATTTTTGAGTAAATACGGCATTTGCCTTTAAATTAGAATGATCATGAATTACTAGTCCAATGTAATTATAATAATTATTATTATTCTAACGGGAGTTTTGAAGAAAGTTGTCATTCCATTTGTCTTGGAGATGAACAGATGTTCCATTAGCTGCTTTGCGTTGCATTCTCCTCAGGCGGAGCGACGGCGCACCTCACTTTCACAGTGATGGTGGTCCGGGTGCGTTTAAGGGGCTATGGTTCACGCGCTGGGACATCACACTGGCACGCAGCCTTTGATCCTTTAAGGGCTGGTGGTGTGTGTGTGTGTGTGTGTGTGTGTGCATAATGAAGTCACGCCGCACAATTGAAAGGGGTCAATGGGGTCACCGTGTAGGGTTTCCTTCAGACTTTCATACACTGGCAAGCAGTTTAACTCACGAGGATGGAGAAACGTCGTGGAATTGGAGAGCAAAAAAACGCAAATCCAGACGCAGATTCCAATCTGAGACAATCATACTGAAAATACAACAACCATAGAAAAAATACAAATACGTACTATTTAAGTTACTCCAATACAAGTAAACAGTCACCACTGCAAAAAAAGATTTGAGTCAATGTAGCAAAGTATCAGATTTTAAAACAACTTAAGTATTTTACTTATAGTGAATTTATGCAAAAAAAAAAAAAAAAAAAATATGAAAAAGCTTTATTCACGAGGTTTTATTTTCTAATACAGGAACGAAATGTAACACGTGTTTCAAAAATGGTAAAACTAATTAAAATAAAGAACAAAATGTCAGTCTCAATCAAACTCAAATGTGCAAAATAAATAAATAAAAATAACTAAGATAAATTCTGGTAAACATTCACGCCTCTAATTCACGTTGACATGGTTTCTAATTCACAATCAGCTTCCAGTATCTTCACCAGTCTGCAGATGGTGAAATCGCTTCGTTCGCCCAAGAAATTAACCTGCTGTAAAAATCAATTATGGTTTGTCGCGCACAATCAAGATGTAACGAGTAACAATATGTGTCCATTCAAATTTAGTGGAGTGAAAAGTACAGCTACTCAATCACAAATGAAGTCAAGTAGAGAGTAAAAGTTGCTTATATTTTTTATTCTTTTTTATACTTTGATACGAGGTAACCAAAAACATTCTTAAATTGACTTTTTCACAAAAGTGCTTCTTTTGAGCTTAAAATGACTTTTGGTGCATTTATAGGACTACCTTTGAAGCACATTCAGTGAGTGTATATGTATGTGTATATTTTTATACTTTCTTTTTTCTAACTTTTTAATTTCAAATTAATGTTTGTCTAAGCTACAATCATCCGCTTCTTCAGACAATGTCAAATACGCACAGAAAAAAAGGAACGGATTGTAAAACCTAGAAATCACTCTTTCAGACTTGATTTCTTTAACAAATCTAAGCCAGTCGTAATATTTATAATATCTGAATTATAAAAAAAATGGTGTGGCTTTAACTTGCCGTATTGTTGCATAGCCTATAAACCATGATGTCAAGATTGTGTAAGATGGCGGACTCTTCGATTTCTTGGTTTGTGATCGTTTATGCTTCATACTCTGAAGGATCTGGACTGAAAGTCGCTAACAATCTTGTCCCAGAATAAAAAATGTACTCAAGTACTTTACACCTATACAGTGAGGGTATATGTATGTGTATATTTTTATACATTCTTTCTTTTTTATAACTTTTTTTCTAACCCAAGGGGATGAATATAATGTTATAATGAATATAAATATTGTGCGCTTTGAAACAGTTAAAAACTATGAAAAATTCTCAGAACTTGAACTTGAATAAAGAATTTCTGATTCTGATTCGGAAAGCAAAAGAACAGGTCAAGCTGCAGAAGTGAAATATCTCATTAAAACCTATGTTATCTTAGTGTCTTCTATGCCTCTAACAATGTTTTTAACAAGATTTAGCTCAATTAAAGTAACAAAGTACATTTACTCAAGTACTTTAGACCTCTGGCAGTGGCTGATCTGACATCACTGGCTCTGTGTTGGCGAGTGAGATCTCACTGGTCTTTGTAAGGCAGTAATTCTCTGTGTAAAGCTCCTGCTGTGATACAGATGCTGACGCTGCTGCTCTAATAAAGACGACACGGCAGGAATTCCTTTCAACTCGCCTTTATGATGGAAGTTTCTGCTTTAATGATCCCGCTGACATTTCCTGCATCCGTCTCGACCAAGCAACTGTTCGTGTGCTCACTCGCCGTGACCTCTGCTGTCAGTGGGCGTGGCTGATTATTTACACGATGAGTATAAATACGTATAACGTTATTTTTGCACTGTCTCACACAGGGTATTTAATCGGAATGATGGCCATAACCGTTCTATAGTTCAATTATAAGTAATATGTATTTGGGTATTACGTATCATTTTAATAGGGTTTGCTGGTTTTATTGCATCTAGAAAATAATGCAAGAAAAGGAAAAAAATGTCATGAAAAGAAAGTATGAAACGTGTGTTTTACAATGCATAGGTCAAAATCGACACAAAATAGTAACATTTTTACGCTGTTTTATAATTCAGCGTTTACTTTTGTAACGTAATTTTGTAGTGTATCGTGTTTGAAACTAGTTCTAAGTAAAAGTTGCTAGAATTGGCAAAAATGTGCGCAAAAAAATTTGAAAAATTCTGATTCGAAAAATCAGACACTTGTCAAAAAACCTGTAAGAAAATGAACGCAATTATGTTAGCCGTAAAATAAATGAAAATGCATTTTTAATATTTGTAATGAATTATTTATGAATTATGGTTGAACAGATTTCCGGCTGTATATAATAAAGGAGGGAATGAAATATATGAAAAGGGAATAAAAAAAATAGTGAAATGGAACAAAGAATCATCTTTTCTAAAATAAAACTCACTCTAAGTCACCGAGCAAACACACAATCACCATATGAAACGTCCAACACTCAAGACTCGAATCAGACCACAGACGGGATTTATAGAGTCCCAGCGGTGGATTACTGCAGTAAACCATCAGTTATTGATTTGACATCGACAAACCAAATTGAATGCATCGCTTGGGCTAAATCACACTGCAAAAAAATGAATTGACAAGCTAAAGAATCTTGAAATTAGACAATGAATCTTGTTGTTTTTTTCTTACTAGATAAATTAACTATCTTAGGATGAAGAGTAAGAGATGACTTTGCTTATTTCAAGAAAATAGGACATGAATTTTCTTGCGTAGTAAAAAAATGCTAATTTTGATGATATTTGGCACAAAATTGAGACATTTTTCAAAGTAGACACCATGTTTTCACACAGAACTTCCTGAAACAAGAAACGTCAAGTGAAATCACCTTATTTTAAGAACACAATGTTTCTCAATTTGAGAAACTAGCTATTTTTATCTATTAAAGCCAATGAGAACAAGAACTGAAATGCAGAAACGAATCTACCGTGTAACCAAGATCTTTTGTCTTGTTTAATCAAGTTTAATTCGTTTTACCAAGTAAAATCCTGTCACTCCATTGGCAGATAATTTCACATGATTCAATTTTTTGTAATCATTTTTTTTTTTCATTTTCGTATTTATTCACGTGGATTTTTTTGTAGAAATATTTCCCAGCCTCCACAGAATGGAGCGGACGCAGCAGGACAAGCTCGTGTTTGCAACAGCGCTACAGAAATCTTGGGTTCGCTCCAAACATTTGCTCACTTGGCTCTTGTAAAATCCAATCTGGGCTTCTGTCTGTAGGGGACAAGTGAGAGAATGGTCTCGGGCTGAAGGCCAGTTCACTGGGTGTGGGACTCCATCAGGGTCAGAAGAACTGTGTAGTATTGCATTTAATTGGTTTCATCCGTTATTGTCCTGCATTTGTAGCTATATATCCATAGTAATTTTGATGTGTACAGATTCGGAAACAAAAATATGAAATTGGATCTTTATCTCATTATTAATTGATGATCCATTCTACTACAAACCTACATCCAACAAAGTTGGGACACTGCACATATTGGGAATAAAAACGAAGTGCGTCAAATATCTCTGCTTTATTCAGAATACAACACGCGTTAAAAGATGGACGAATTATATCAGTGAAATACGGCTTTGATGACAACAGTGATTGGATTACTGAGATGATTATCCAAAAACATGATTTTAAAATATTTTTCTACTTGTACTATTTTTTCACAGTCCCTGCTTTTTTGGAAGGTGTAGCTCTCAAGAAATAATAAATGAACTAATTTGGCCCAAAATTCAAAAATCTTTCACATTTTACTGCGAGTAAAATATTTGTTTATGATATTTGTAAACTACGACAATCTTTTTTTGATCACAGTTTTTACGATACCACCCAATTCCACAAATTTGTGACATTGCACATATTGTGAATAAAAACGCAATGAAATTACGAGGAACTTTCAAATATCTCTGCTTTATTCAGAATACAACATGTGTTACAACATGGACGAATTATATCAGTGGAATACAGCTTTGATGACGTCAGTGATTGAATTACTGCGATGGTTATCCAAAAACAATTTTTTTAATTTTTTTTACAATTTTTTCACTTTATTTTATTTTTATTTGTACTGTTTTTTCACCGTCACAACTTTTTGGGAAATGTGTAGCTATCAAGAAATAATAAATGAGCCAATATTCGGCCAAAAATTTGTGAAATTTTGTAAATTACGGAACAATTTTTACTACACTTTTTATTCACAATTTGTCCAGTGTTCCAACTTTTTTGGAATTGGGTTTGTATTTTGCAACCACACATTTTTTAACGATTCACGGTACCAGTTACTGTATTTTTTCCCGATACCCGATCGCAAACCAATCCGAACGTTCCCTTTAAAAGCAACGTTTCCTTCCCTTTAGCACGTGAGCTGCATCATGAACAACAAACCAATGCCACATGTTTCACATTCCTTCAGAAATTCGCTATAAATCTGCCGACGGTCCCACCCACCGCAGCGTTCCATGCCGCGCTTGGAATTCACAGTAAAAGTCTTTCCATTGGTGTTGGTGTTGGCACATGGGCTAGCCTGCAGCGCCGGACATTAGCATAGCCAGACGACACATGTTGTTTTCCAGACACTTCACCAGAGGGAATCTCTTCCAAAGGGGTTTGATCGGCAAATCACGGCCAAAAACCTCAAAACACGAGGCACAAACAGCTTCGGGACATCCGTGCTTTTGAAACCAGGAGATGTTAACGTCGCGTCTGATTGGTCGTTTGAAGAGATACGTGAGGGAAAGTGCGATAAGGGCAGTTGTCGAACGTGCATTATTACTGTTATTCCCGACTCCAGAAATTTCCACCGAAAGCTGGTCGACTTACTGACAGCTGTCAATAATGCTAAAAAAATGTAAAAAAATTCGAAATTTGGATATATTCGGTGAACAAACTAGCATTATTGTCGCCAATTAATTGTCGCAATTGTTGCTAATGATGTCGTAGTATTAGTTGATGACAAATGTATCCAATTATATCACAACATTTGAAATGCCCGAAAAAAAACGTGCCTAATTTCACAACAATGTAGCCAATTTGGCGCTGACGTTGAGAAAAAAAAAATTCAAAAGATTCGAAATTTGAAAATATTTGGTGTACAAACTAGCATTATTGTCGCCGATAAATTGTCGCAATTATTGCTAATGATGTTGTAGTATTAGTTGATGACAAATGTATCCAATGATATCACAGCACTTGACTGAAATGCCCGAAAAAAATTGGTAAAGTTTGACGATAATGTTGCTGTATTTCACAACAATGAAGCCAATTTGCCGCTGACATTGCGATAAAAAAAAAAAATTCAAAATTCGAAAATCAATAATATCACTGAATAACAATTTGATGTCAAAATAACATTGCAGCAAAAATAGGCAACGACATTACGTGCGTTATTACCGTTATTCCCGACTCCAGAAATTTCCACCGAAAGCTGGTCGCCTTACTGACAGCTGTCAATAATGCTAAAAAAAGGTAAACATTTTTTAAATTTGAATGTATTTGGTGTACTAACTAGCATTATTGTCGCCGATAAATAGTCGCAATTGTTGCTAATAATGTCGTAGTACAA
>CM051507.1:5341325-5355607 GCA_028031935.1 Paedocypris micromegethes
AAAATGAGACAGAGACGATGAGAGTGAGAAGGAAAGAGAGAGGGACGAATGAGAGTGAAAGAGAGCAAATGTAAGCTGGAATGAATGAGAAAAAGAATGAGAGTGAAGGAAGGAAAGAAGCCGAGAAAAAAGAAGCGTGAGAGAAACCGATGAGTGTAACGATTGAAAACTGCGCTTAAAAAACGTGCGAAGAAACTAGAAAAAAAAAAAAAAAAAACAGTGTCTTAATTGCAAAATCCCATTTACTTCTCACATTCCACAGTAACATTCCCGGGAAAAATGAGGTGTAAACATTTATTGGTGATGCAGTCTTCCGGAATCTTCTGCCCAAATAAACCAGCGAAGACAAGAAAAAGAGCGGCAACTTTTATTCCAGTGACTTTTAATGATCAGAATTAAAAACCCATAACGAGAGAAGCCAACAGGAAGAGGCGGTAACAGCTTCCTCCGAATGTTGCGCCGTTTCCATCCACCGAAATTAAATTACGTTAAAATTCGAAAAAAAAAAACCAAAAAAAAAAACAACAAAAAAAAACACCGAGTCCGAACGCGCGAGAAAAGACATTCGGCCAAAGAACCAGAGCTTTGTTTATTTGGATCTGGCTACAGTATAAATTACGTCGTGTTTTTTATTCTGGCTTCGTCGTACGTAAACGTTGCGTCCTCGCGCACAAGGCACGGGCCTAGCCCCTCCCCCTCCACGCGTCCGTCTCCAAGCCCCGCCCTTTCCGGAAGCGAGTTCCCCGTTTTGTGCAGTCTGGTGCGAGAAAAGCAGAGCGCGTCGGAGAATCAAACATGCGGCGTTTCAATTACCGATGCGTTGTTCAAACCAACAAACCGTGAAGGAACAATTCGGCTACTGTGTTTTTCCGTTTTCGTAACAAACTGGCGTGAAAACCACGTTCCAATTGCGTTTTTTTCGTTTTCGTAACAAACTAGCGTGAAAATCCCGTTTTAAAGCAACAAACCCGTTTCAGCAAAAGTGGCGCGAGAGATGGCAGGAAGTGAGCCCGAGGCAATGGCGGTGAGGGGCGGAGACAGAGCAGAGGGGCGTGGCCTCACTGAGAGCTGGACCTGGCGAGCTGCTCGCTGTGTTTGCTAGTTCTCAGTTTGTATTTGGTGAAGGAGCTGCTGAGTTTGTGGAGAGCGCTCTGCGCCGCGTGTTTGGAGGGGAACAAGGCAAGGATGGTGTAGGTGGAGGCCAGGTCGTGAGGCGAAGAGTTCGTGACGTCCGCTCCCGGGCCGGGGGACGGAGGGTCGGGCAGCCATTTAATCAGAGCGCCAACTCTGCCCAGCTCTGCCAGTATAGAGTCAGCCTCCGCTCGACTGATCCCGGCCGGAAGGTCCGTCACCTCGAAAACACGGCCGGAGTCTGGACAACACACACACACACACACTGACCATTAAAGGCACGATCGTGGAATGTCTATAACATGTGTTCAGCAATTCAGACCGCAATCGGATTCCGTCACACGAGCCTGAGGTCAATTGCACTTTTTTCCACAATAAAACACACAAACACAGTCGATTTTGGTCTTACATATAAGTGTTATCCATCAACTGAAAGTTTGAATTACCTATATTTTTTTAGGTTACACTCTTAGTAAAAACAGGACGTTGTAAAAATAATAATAAAACTAAGAAGCTTTGCCTTCTCTTTGTCAGCTTAAAACGAACAGTAACTTAATAAATACTTATCACTCTGATGAAACGTATGTCTACGTAAAGCTTAGAATGTCTGTTTGTAAATATAAGTGTAAGTAAATACTACACAAATAACACTAAAGTTATTTGCAGTTGAAAAGGAACGTGTCTGTGTTTCTCTCTGAGAGGGGAAAACTAGGTCAGTGTCACTTAGCACCTAAGTGACGACACCTGAACTCAATGACTGTGAGCTGCTGATCTTAATGAGCCTCTCAGCGCGGCTCTCCTGGTTCTATTAATTGCACGTTGGCAAACGGAAAGTAAAAAAAAGGCAACTGTGATTATTGTCGTTTAAAAAAAATAGACGCGATTAAGCACTGAAATAATCACGTGCGTTAACTCGTTAACTTTGACTAACAATAGTTATTTAAACACTGAAAACTGCTTAATTTGTGCGATTGACTGTACATGTAAACACGCCAGCGTAGATTAGCGTACCCATCTCTCCCGCGCTCATGTCAGTAGACATTGACTTCCTTGTGGGTCTTCGACTGCGGCCGGCGTTCCGGACCCCCACAGGACCCTGAGAGCGAGACGTGAGCACACGTGAGAAGAACGAAGGATGTCCTCATTAAATGTGGTGATGGTGATGAACATGATCAAGTGGCTTCATGCTTGTGTGTGTGTGTGTGTTCAACCTGGTGGTGATGAAGATGATGATGATGGTGGTGGTTGACCACATGAGAGCCGTGCATTAGTGGGGGTCTGATGGGGGGGTTATACTGGAGTGGCGGTCCAATCAGAGGAGGATACCTGCCATCACCTGCGGACACACATTAGTTCAGCGGGACGTCCCACAGGAGACACTCACACGGCTCACCTTGGCCCGGAGCGTAAGGGCGGGAGAACTGGGGCATGATGGGAAACGGAGCGTGGCAAGGACGAGGACCCTTCAGGCTGCCCGGGTGGGGCGGAGCTGGAGACTGAGCCGGGGAGGGGGCGGGGCTGACCAGCTGCTGATGATGATGATTGTTCTGGAAACAGAGAGGCGGGTTCAGGGCGGGGTCACGCGTGGAGGTGCGGGCCACGCCTACATGAACTCTGTCGGGGGGCGGGAGCTCGCTGGGCTTGTAGTAGCGGGTGGGCTTCCAGTGGGCGGGGGAGGGGGCGCGGGGAGGGACGCTCAGCTGCATCATCACCACTCCGCCAGCAGGGGGCGCTGGAGGCACAGCTGAAAACACACACAGAATTATATATTGACTTTTAATAATTTACATTTAAATATATATACCGTATTTACACGAATATAAGTCAAGGATTTTTCCTAAATATTTTGGCCTCGATACGCGCGGTCTACCAATATAGAAAATATCTTACTCGGAACAATGTGCGCAGAACAAGTCACACGGTGGATTTCAGACGTAGTATTTATTCCAAAAACACGAGCCAATAGCGTTCGCTTCGGGAGAACTGTTTGCATTTATCTTAAAGGGGCAGGACACTTTTCCCACAAATCTTGAAGATTATAATGCAACCATACCAATAACAAATTAAACCTTAAACATTAATAACAATAACTTAAAACAGATGAATACAAACCTAAATAAACAGGGTTACTTTGATTTTGTGCTTCTTTTACCACCAAGAATGTCTGAATAGTTTTATCATTTCTATAGGAGTAAAGAGCATCTGAACAGGTCGTTTATTAAATTGTGAAAAAATAAAGTGATGATATTTTAAGGGTTACTTCTTGTCTTATTTCGGAAGGGGGTGTGTGCCCGGCGCCGCTTTAGTGTCTCCGTGAGCCCCAAATAACCAGAATTGACTTTATATGAAACACAAAATATGGTTTCTACTCATTTCTATCTATTCACTTTTCTCTCATTTCTTACCCCGTCTTATAAGCGGGTATAAACAGAATACCACAATCTCACAGCTGAACTGGGGGGGTCGACTTATAAGCGAGTAAATACGGTAAATAAGACGCTCCCAGTGAACTGTGCAATAACTACTATATTCCGTGCAATCCGAATCGAGTGAACTGTGCAACAACCTATTTTACTTTATTCTGTGCAATATCCAAGTGCTTTCCACGTGTGTATAATTTTTGTCATTTTTATATTATATGACCGTCTTTATTCTTATTTAACTGTAATTTTTTTCTAAGATGTATATACTTTTTCTTTGATGCTGCTTGTGTTTCTTAGTGCTGCTGTAACAAGGAAATTTCCCCACTGTGGGACAAATAAAGGACTTTCTTATCTTATCTTATATATACATACATACAATTATTATATTATATATATAAAATTAACAATTTAGAAAATCAATATATAATTAGCTTTACCTATAAAAACATTCTATGTATACTATGTACTATGTATGCATACATACATAATATACATTTTGGAATAAAAACGTTGTCTATCAATAACAGACACAAATCATAAAATATTATTCCACACTTTAGTATTAATTTAGTATTTAGTATTTCACATTTTGTGAGAGTAGAGCACAATTAATGAATCTAATAAAACAATAATAAGGGCCACACTAAAAAAAGTCCAAAGTGATTATTGTTGTTTTATTAGATTCATTAATTGTGGTATAATCCCACAAAACGCTGGACTATTTTTTTTCTCCTCTTTTTCTTTTTTCATCCGTCTCTCTCTCTCTCTCACACACACACACACACACACACACACACACGCACAGTCCAATTAAAGCGGTATATTAAACAGTGAAAGTTGAAGGAGGGCGGAGGTCTGGAGTCCTTGTCATTAAAAACACCTTCTTCTTCAGTAGAAGCGTCACCTTGGACACACACGCGGCCGCTCAGCGTTCATTAACCGTGAGATTTATTCAAATAAACACAGATTCTTCTCAGCTGCCAACAGAACGCGTGATGAACTCTTCACAAACGCCTGTGAGGCAGGAGATGAAATGGGAGCTGTGAAAATTTAATTGAATCGGCGGAATAAATTATTTGAAACATGTAAAGGGGAATGTAAGCGTTCATTAGATGCTCCTGAATTATTAACGTTCCACACACACACACACACACACACACACACACACACACACACACACACAGACACAACACATTAAATTTATCGCTTATATATACACACACTCGTGGTTGTATAAATATACATAAATACACAAGGTTACCTCCACTTACGAATGCCTCTGTTAATGAAAATTTCCTTTTACGAAGGGTGTCGTCGAGAAAACATAGTCTCTGTTTACGAAATGATTTCACTATACCATAGACCAAATGTTTTTCATACCACTATAATGCAGGAAGACCTTTAGAGTGAAACATGCACCTAGACAAAACGTCCAGATGTGTAAAGTTCAAGTTCTGAGCAATTGTAAGGCGCTTTTCACAGTTTTTAACAGTCTCAAAGCGCACGTAAAAAGGTTTTTTATTCTTCAAGCACGTCAGTTAAAAAAAAAAAAAAACAATTATAGAAGTAACACGGTTACAGATATCTTACTTCCAGAACTGGCAACGAGTCACGCAGGATGAGCAGACTTGTCACTTTTGCTGCAAAAGCAGCGCTGAGTAAATAAAGTGTTCGAGTGAATCCGCCCGTCGTGTTATTTTGCAACAACAATTTGGTTTAGAAAATTTTTGAAAAATGTTTTTTTTTTTTAATTAGAACGTACAATTGGTTTTACATGCAAAATGCGGCCCATTTTAAGAAATTTTCAAAACTGCTGCCGGCACAAATTAATTTGTAAAGAGAGGTACCACTGTATACATATAACAAGAATAAATACTCTTTGCTTATGAACACTAACTGAAAATTGTAATTTCCAATTGTGAACTTTCAATTGAATGTGAAAACGAAGCAGTATGCCCCTGTAGATTGTGATTGGCTGAGGGCGGTTGTACCTGAGCACTGCTGGTTTGTGATTGGCTGGGAGCCACAGGGGGAGGGCACTCGGGGAAACTGCATGTGCTCTGAGCCAGGAGGAGGGAGGAAGCCCATGGTGGAGCTGAAGACACAGAAAGAGTTTAGCAAACGGAAATAACACGAAAAAAATTCACACATACCATATTTACGCAAATAAAAGCACCCCTTATTTCAAAATTTCGAATTTTCGAAAAGGGTTACGGTCGTTGTTTTCAAATATGCTCAAAAATCCAAGTGCCCATTTTTCCATATTTCAAGTCAGGAACAATCACAAATAAACACATTGTCTAAATAATGGTTCCGGAAGCAGACATGGATATAAACTTCAGACGGGGAATATAAGTGTTGTTTTATACAGGATTTGCATCCAGTATATCCACTCTAACGGCTAACCAGAAAGCAGAAAGAGAACAGTTCAGAACAAAGAACACTGGACTCAAATCCTGGGAGCAAACACAGTCAAATCGCTCTGTCTGCTGCACAGAGGAAAACAATACCGTTCTGATATTTATGTCTGACAAAGACGCGGCTTTTGACCGCCTCATGGGAGCCTCACTCTGGGAGTTCTGGGAGTTGGTGTTTTAATGACTAGAACAGATTTTTTAAAACAAGTATTAATGAAGTACTAACGACATTGAAGTGATACGAGTCACAAGTTAGGTTTGTTAAAGAGAAAAAAACTAACAACAGTATTTTAAGAGAAAATGTATGTAATTTCCCAGTAACGCAAACATTTTTTTTTTCTTTTTTTGGGAATTTTTATTTCCTGCCTGAAATATAAAGGGGTGCTTATAATTGTGGGGCGCTTATAATATAATATAATGATATTAATAATATAAATAATATAATTGTATAAATAATGGTCACCTGATGCTTGAGTGCTGCGTGGGAGGCAGCATGCTGTAATACACCTGCATGCTGGCGGAGGGCGCTGCCGTCTGATTGGTCACGATCTGCTGTTGATAGGTGGGCGGAGCAACGCCCTGGGATCCCTGCGCCACAGACAGCTGTCAGAACATCAACACCTGCCCCGCCCGTCTGAGCGCGTCACGCACCTGATACGGAGGCATGCTGGGATACTGCACCATCACGCTCTGGATCTGATTGGCCATGCCGCTCTGAGAGCCAATCAGGGACTGGTTCGCATTCTGCTGGACACCCATCATGCCCGGGTAGTTTGGGGGTTGAGCGTGTGGCACGGCCTGGTAACCTAAACCACAATCAACACAAACAGTGCAGAACATTAAAAACATTCTCGTGCGATTCACTACAATTGAAAAAGTTATATATATAAAATTATATATAAAATTTACAATAGAAATTTTTTTTTATTAAAAACCAAACTATTGAATTGAATGGTTACGGCATGATTAGATTTGGAGGAATGGATACAAATGTATAGATAAAAGGAAAGAACGGTTTTATAGAAGAATAAAGGGATGAGGAAGAGGAAACTGAAGAACTTTTTCCCCACAAAAAAGAGATTGATGGAGTGGAATTTCCAAATCATGGTGAAAGAAAGGATGAATGGATGAATACATCAATAGATTGACCAAAGGATTGAAAAAAATGGAATGATGGTTGGATGAAACAAAAAAAAAAAAAAGAGGATTGATGGAGTGGAATGTATAAAACATGGTGAAAGAAAGGATGGATAGATGCATCAATAGATAGACTAAAAGATTGAAAAATGGAATGATGGGTGAATGAAACAAAAAAAGAGGATTGATGGAGTGGAATGCATAAAACATGGTGAAAGAAAGGATGAATGGATGAACACATCAATAGATAGACTAAATTATTGAAAAACTGAATTATGGTTGGATGAAACAAAAAAAGGGATTGATGGAGTGGAAGAATACACGAAAGATGGAAGAAAGTGAAGGTGAAATAAAAGAAAAATAGACGGTATCAAATGTGATCTGATTCTGTGACATCACAGGTCACATGACCTAGTTATATGCTCATCAAGCGCTTCATCCATCTTTTCACTCTTTTATTCGTGCTTAGTTGGCGTCTCTTAACCTTTCCACACATTTTTGCGTCAAATCGAAGGAATATGGACATTTCTACCCAAATCGGGAGATCGTCTTGTCCTACTTTCTTACGAGTTAACGCACGTGATTAATTTTAAGTGCTTAATTGCATCAATTTTTTTTAGCGCTGTTAATCACAGTTCGTGTAATGTGGCTCATTATGATCAGAAGCTCAGAGTGATTTCACCTGCTACTTTAGGCACAAAGTGTTTAATGACAGACACTTGCTTGTCTCATTGATCTCGTCTCTGTACGCTGTGTTTTTAATGTTCTTGAATGGTTAAAACTGAGACTCGACCTTATTTGACGCAGTTTTAACTGCAAATAACTTGCTCGTCAGATTCAAATCTCTGTTCAACAAGCCAACACACAGGTTCATAGGGATTAGATCAAGACAATACTGTATTTACTTAAAGCTTAGAATATCTGTTTTTAAATATAAGTGTATGTAATTTCTTTATGTACATTCTAAGACATATGTTTCATGTTAGAGTGATAAGTATTTATTAAGTTAGTTTGTTTTCAGCTGACAAAAAGGCAAAACGTGCTTAAGGTTTTAGTTTTATTATTATTATTTATGTATTTATTTTTTTACAAAAAACACAATGTCCTGTTTTTATGAAGAGTGTAACCTAAAAACAATAGGTCCTTCAAACTTTCAATTGATATATAACACTTATATGTAAGACCAAAATTGACTTTGTGTATTTTATCTTGAATAAAGAGTGACTCGACCTCGGAGGGTTAAAAAACTAAGAAAATATATTGCAAATTGAACAACAATTATACTAAATTATATGACAGTATTTAAACAAGTGTTTATTTAGTGTTTACATTAACTTACATATTACACCTCAATATCCAATATTACAAACTTTAGTCATTTAATCGCCATTAATCGCGATTAATTTGGTCAGGGTAGTGCGATTAACTAGTTAAAAAAATTTAATCGTTCGACAGCAGTAGTTTAAATCTGACGAGGAGGAACGTTTGCGGTGTGTGTGAACTTCTTCCCTCGAGGGCGTGTGATGCCACGTCGCTATTTTTACCTGCCCTTGCCAAGCCAGAGCGAAGAGAATAAAAGTCTGTCGATTAAGACCATACATGACACACACACACACACACACACACACACGCAGTGAAAGTGCCTGTGAAATTGGGTCTTTCAATGTCACTGTGGATGAGTGCATGAGATTTTATGCGCACACACACACACACACACAACACACACACACGCACACACACCTGTGTCCTTTCTCCATCTCATTCATTTTTGAAAATCTTATGGGTCAAAGCCGAGAGACATTAGCACAAAAGCGCTTTAATGAAAATATCCAACCAATTAGGTTTATAATTAGAATTGTACATTTTGCGAGGGAAGGCTCGCCCGCGCAGAACTCGCCCGCTAATGCGTTCCATTTAGCCGCACGCCCTCGTTAGCACGTTGCTATGCTGATGGGAAACCGGCAGAAACACGGCAATTATTCCTCACACAATATATAAGATTAATAATTTGTTAATAGTCCATTTTAAAATGATAATGCTTTTAGCAAGCAGATTGTATTTTAATATATATATATAAAATAATTGTATTTACTGGTTTAAATGTGTTCTATTCTGCTTTTGACTGTATTGATATATTCAGCAATGAATGTACCTTTAATTTAACCTTTAGAGACACGAGCTCTGAAATGATAATCTTTCACAAATTTGCTTCATTACACATGTACTAGGCATTACACATGGTACTACTAAACATTTACTTATTTTCATCGACCTTTCGTATCTTAACAAAAGGGACATCTTACATAGTCATGACAATGTTCCGTAAATAATACATTTAAAAACTTCCTAAATGCGAAAACTTGCTTCTCGTACTTAATTCTCCGCCATTTTCGCTATTACTGTATAATGCACTTTGATGAACTACCACTAGAGGGTGATTGGTAACACCGCAGCAACATGGTCGACTGGTTTTAGCATGTCGGGGGTTAACACAGCAGGAGGGAAAATTCCGTGACGGTCCGTACACAGACGAGGACATCAGGACTCAGGAGGTTAAATCAATGTGAAACTCTTTTTACTCCTGTTTTTTGCTGATAGAAAGGCCCAGAAGGCCGCGTTGAGGAGTGAGGGCTGGGAAAAGAGACCGGTTCACTGTGAGAAAACTAAGCATCTCATACAGTGACACGGCCCCGGCTCCCAGCGCTCCAATCAGGACACTGAACTCCACCAGTGTGTGTACAGTGTGTGAACTCCACCATCACCAGTAATGGCACGAATTAGATGAATTGCATGTAAAATGCGGCTCAGCTAACGGATTAATTTGGTAAGTCGGGGTACCACTGTACTCAGGTGAGAAGTGGGCGTGGCACAGGGTGGCACGTACCTGTGTGGTGGGGTGGCAGCGGCTGACTCTGGGGGGCGCTGTAGTGTAGCGGAGTCACTGCTCTGTAGTGTTGCGTCGAGTGCGAGAACTGTCCCGGGGCGCAGTAACACGACGACACCTGGGGAAACACGCCACAGCACCACCTCAGAAGCTGAAGGACGCCAACAAACGCCAAGAATCGTCGAAAAATAATCAAAATCGCAATTCAGAACTTGTAAAATGTAACAAATTTACAGAGCTTTTGCGGTGGCGGTGTTCTGAAAATTCTTCCTACAGCTCAGAATTTCCTACACGTCCGTCACTGCTCAGCTGCATAAGCGCGTTAAAACACGTCCAAACTGAATATTACTATAAATAACTACAAAATATTGTAACACGTTAGGAATATCTTGTGTACTGTTATAAGTGTCCATGTTCATTTAGTGCAAATATGTTTATTCATTGAACCAACGCTACAATATCAAAAGTACATACAACAAAAGTACAGGTCGGAATGTTTGTACGATCAAGTTGGAGTGGGAACCGATAGATAAAACAAATTTTTTAATGCTCATGTAGCAGCGTAGGAAATTCTGAGCTGTAGGAAATATTTTCAGAACAGCGGCTCCAAAACTGTGGAACAAGTTGCCCTTGTACGTCAGACAGGCTTTATCCCTACCAGCTTTTAAATCACTTCTCAAAATTCATCTGCTTTTATTGCCGTATGACCAGGTTTGAGATGCGACGTTGCTTTTTTATCTGTTTTTCCAAATAGTTTGTGTGATTTTTATCTGGATGTGTCTTTTATTACCTGCTGCTTTTATAAAACATTCTGTTTTATCACAAATTGTTTTAATCTATCTTACTGTACAGCACTTTGTAACAATTTCTATTGTGTTAAACAATTGTGAAGCGCGTAACGCGATAAATTGTTGGGTACAAAAACCCAAATGTTCTAGTTATATATATTTTTACTTTTTGACTAGAACAAAGTGTATGGTTTATGCACTGTGTGCTTTAAATATAGTTGTTGGTGTTAAAAAAATTATTATAAAGAAAAAATGTGTGTGCAAAAATGCAGTGCACATTTCTTTGTACTTTTAATAAGACATTTTGAAAATAATGTATTTTGATTTAATTTATTTGGACAAAATTCTTTCACTTTTTCTATAAAAACAAAGTGATTGTTATATTCAAGCGTGTTCTAATGTGTGATTTGATTTTACTTGAAGTATAATAAATATTATATAAAGAAGATCTGTGTGTGTTTCCTTCTTGTATGTAACATATGTGAGCATTTTCACTGTATAAAACGTATCAGTGAACTACGAGAGCCAAAATAAAATCTAGAAAATAATCTTTCATTAATCGTAATCCTGTTAAAGTGTTTAATTAATCGCGATTTTGAAATATTTTAAATGAAAAAAAATTGCTCCTTTTTTCAATAAAAAAAAATAAATAAATAGAATCGCACCTGCTGCACGGGCGGCTGTACGTAGCTGTGAGGCGGGAGAACGGCTTGATTGACAGGTGTGGGAGGATGGTAGGCGTGGCCGCTGATGGGCTGTCCTGCCGATTGGAGCATGTATCCGGTGGGCGGAGGGTTCTGGAGCAGCAAGGATTGTGGGTAAAGGCCTGGGTGGGGGTCTCCAGCTTCACCCGACGGCTGCCGGACCAGATTCATCTGGCTAAACTGGGCACTCAAACCATCCGGTTGCTGTTTACGAGAGCAGAGAGGAAATAACATGTCGGTTCATTTCAAAGAGAGAATAAAAAAAAGACACTTTTTTTCTATTTCAGTTATGAAGCGAACATTAAAAAAAAAAAAAAAAAAAAAAAAAAAAAAAATCCAATTCAGCTTCAAACATGTAGAACATCCAATCTAGATCTGCGCGATTCTGGATAAAATGAGAATTACGTTTGTTTTTTTGTTTTTTTCTCCACGATTCAAGATCAGAATTCTGGATAGTTTGAAATTAAATATTTAAAATAATAAAGCGAGAATAAAAAAAAAAAAAAGACGCTTTTCCATTTCAGTAATTAAACGAACATTTTTTTAGATCAAATTCAGCCTCCAACATGAAGATAAAAAAACATCCAATCTAAATCTGCACGATTCTGGATAAAAAGATAATTAGGTTTATTTTTTCTTCACGATTCAAGATCACAATTCTGGAAAAATTATGATTTTAAATATTTAATTTAGTTCATTTCAAAGAGAGAATAAAAAAAAAAGACGCTTTTCCATTTCAGTAATGAAACGAACATTTTATTATAACACTAACATCTGTAACAATAACACTAATCTGTAACATAAACGAGTTTTACATCGTCCGAATCACCACAATGTGTGTGACTGCAAATATAGTGTATATGGTCTCAAGTATTTTCTCATTTCAAGTAATTTATCTATTTGTGCTTATTTTTTTATTTCTAAGTGTGTTTTTATTATAAGCAAAGTTTGTGAACTCTGAAACGAAGGAGAATTTCCCCAAGGGAATGAATGAAGAACTCCTGAGTTTTATACATTTTTTTTTTTGATCAACCTCCAACATTTAGGTAAAAAACATCCAATCTAGATCTGCACGATTCTGGATAAAATGAGAATCACAATTTATTTTTTCTTCCCACAATTCAAGCTCACAATTATTTCACGATTCTGGATATTTTGCTGTTTGACAATCTGATTTTCAGGGTTAAATATTTAAAATAACAATTAAAAAACACATATTACTCTTTACTTTTACATTAAAAAGGTTTATCATTCCATTTATTTAAATTTAAAGCAATGTTGTAAAGGAAAAAAAAAATCACTATTAAACGTTACAAAAATGAACATACCAAGTTACAGTATTATGTACGTTGTAATATGTGGGAAAAAAAAACCCCTAAGTGGATCAGAAACTGAAGGTGACATTTCTCAGAAACTAAACCAGGGCATCACTTTCAGGACTTTAAGCTAAAAAAAAAAAAACTCCCGAAATCAAAGGGCAGGCCACCAACCACGAGCACCAGAGAGCCGCTTGGCAGCACAACTGGTGAACATCTCATAAAAAAAAAAAAAAAAAACATCTGGCTTCATGAATAATGAATGCGGCTCTAATGATGGTGTTATATTTGATTTAAACAGGTCACACAGTGAGAAATATGACAGAAGTGACCCAGTTCAGTCTCCAGTCGCCTGCTTGGGAACTACTTTTAGAGCTTTATAGACTCGTTAAAAATGTATAAAATGTGTACGAAATAAACCTGTGTTTTGGCTTTAAAATAAAAATGAATAGTAACTGTTTAAAAAAACGGAATTTGCTCAACATTCTAAATAAATGAATATGTAATGAATACATGATGTCCCGCTGTCATCTGATTTACATAAGTGTGTGTGTGTGTGTGTGTGTGTGTGTGTGTGTGTGTGTGTGCTGTGCTGAGCCTAAAAACGTCAGATTAATGAACAAATGAGCTGACGAGATTTCGTTCACTCGAGAAAAAACAAAAATCTACCAAATACGCAAAGTTGTAGATTCGAATTTGTCCACAGACACCACACAACAGACAAAACATCCAATAAACAACAGATTTTTTTCGCCTCCTATTTGTTTAAAACGTTTCATTCTTGCCATTAATTGCGCTTGCATTATTATCATCTATTGTTTTGTATTATTTCATTTCATTAAACTATATTAATTTCCAATTTAATTAAACTCCATTTTAAACTAACAAATAGCCGTCACATTTCTGCATGTCCTGTATTTCCTACAGTATGCTCCTATATTAATCTACTGTACTAATTATGCTCTCTTTGAAACTATATACAGTACAGCATTATTACTGTATATTTGTTCATGCATATTTAGTACAGCATTATTACTGTATATTTGTTCATGCATATTTAGTACAGCATTATTACTGTATATTTGTTCATGTATATATTTTTTTCATGAGTAAGTCTTATTTTTCCTATTCTGATCCCACCTTAAAAAAAGTAGTGTGCAATAGTAATATAAAAAGCAACGGATAAATTATAACAGGGCATTATAACCGTTGACAAAAGGCTGGTAAGGTGGAAACATGAGACAGGAGGTGTTGTAAAGAGGAGGATGATGGAGGTGTAGTGGAGGAGAGGAAGCAGTACCACAGTGTAATGCTGGGCAAAAGCACCAGGCAGGAGAGGAGGACAAGAGACCGCAGCAAACTGCACAGGCTGAGCAGACGACTGCAGGAGAAGAAGAGAAAGCACAGAGGAAGAGAATAGATGAAAGAGAAGAACAGTCACAAACACACAGAGAGAGAGAGAGAGAGAGAGAGAGAGAGAGA
>CM051507.1:5355927-5368280 GCA_028031935.1 Paedocypris micromegethes
GAGAGAGTGAGAGAGAGGTAGAGAAAGAGAGGTGGAGAGAGAGGGGGGGTAGAGAGAGGTAGAGAAAGAGAGGTGGAGAGAGAGAGAAAGACAGACAGAGAGAGAAAAAAACTGGATGTATGATGGACAGAATGAATGAGAACAAAAAACTCCGGTCTTGTTTATTATTATTTGGACTGTAAAGGCGCTCTTAAAATCAATTTTTTTTGTAATGTGCGTATTATTACCATCCAGAAAATACAGCTTTATAATTCAGTGCACCATATATTCAGAAACACATTATTAATATTACAAATTGCAAAACACAGTCAATGAAAAAAAAGACGACGAGTGAAAAACGTCACCGACCTGAGCAAGCAGGTGACTGGTTTGCTGCGGTGGAGGAGGAGGCGGCAGAGGAGGCGGAGGGGGCGGGGGCAGATGAAGCGATAGGGGCTGCTGGACACGCCCCTGCTGTGATGTCATGGGGTTGTAGATGAGCGGACTCCCGTCGGGGTTGATGAAGGCCTGCCCTGTTCAAACAAAGACGTCTTGATCTACGGAAAACTACGATCGAGCTACGAGAATTAGCGAAAAAGAAAACCCAAAAAAACGAGTAAACAAGCGACAGCGCCATCTTGAGTGGGGCGCTACCCACCTGTCTGTGGGTTGACCAGGACGCTGCCCGGCGGGATGGCGCTGGTGTCCAGAGGAACGATGTAGAAGCTAGCGCTAGTGTTAGCAGTAGGGTTAGTAGAGGAGCTCTGAGGGGCGTGGTGGCTCGGATGGGGCGTGGCCGGGGTGGGCGGGGCCACGGTGAAGCACCCGCTGGATTGGGGCAGAACGGGGGCGGGGAGGGGCAGCTGAGTGGGCCGCGAGAGCGAGCCGGAAGATGAAGCTACGCTACTAGAAGAATCAGAACCTGAAGAAACAACGCAAGAAGAGAAGAGCGACAAGAGCTTTGATAAAATGTCCCCATGTCGTTAACAGGCAAGAAATGAACTTCACAGGAGGCGAGAAATGATGCCACGCATGCGAAGAAAAACACAGAACGGAGGGGAAAAAAAAAAAAAAACAAAACAATGACGGATGACGGCAATGGTGAAGAAGCTCCAAACGGCTGAGCAAAGGGATTCTGCGAACAATTGAATGTCAACGCAAAGGTCACTTCATCACCCTCGGAGAACAAGAGGCGGCAAACGTTTCATCAGGCCCATGTTTGTGCTGGCAAAGCAAACTCGCCCTCACTGTACCTTTTACTGTACGACGGTTCAAACAAAAGTCTGTTTATTGATAAGGCGCGATTCACACTAGGGCTGCACGATTAACCTGAATCGATATCGAGGTTTTATCTACCGCAAAAATCAGCGACATATTTACTAGCCCAGGGTTGGGCAACCTACGGCAATCCAGCCTGCCGAACTTGTAAAAATTAAATGAAAGTCAGATTTGTTTTATGTAAATCCAGTTAATCTGTCATGAAAGTTTTTTTTTTTATGTAACACATTTTAAAAAGCAGAACCATAAACACAAAATGTACGTAAAAGAATTGTACTAGTATATTTTTAACATTTTTTTTATACTGTCAGTTTATGGAACCAGATGCCAAAAATATCAAACTTAAATTTCTAAGAAACAAACAAAAATCGTCACGTAACTTGTTTTCTGCTTTAGATTTTTTCGTCCATTTCTTTTTTTTTTCGTTTAGACTTCTGGCACTAGCTTCACTTAGGGGCGTTCCCTTACTCTGATTGGCTGGTGAGAATGTGATTGACATCCTCTGGACCAGGAAGCCCGGTCCCGCCCCTTTGTCAAATGTTAGAACCCAATGTGGCCGCGAATCAAAAAGTTTGCCCACCCCTGATCTAGCCAATCAAATGGTTGAATCTCGCATTGATAGCTTGCTGACCAATCAGAAATGGCAACAAAACCGAGGGTTTTGAAATCTAGCGGTCCACCTTAAATCAAAATGGAGCGGAAACGCATTGATTTGGTGGATCGTAAATTTTGCAACGAATCATCGGCAGATGAGAGAATGTTTGAGGTTGCAAAGGAATTTATAACAATCACATTTTATAAAAGTTATCGAAAATAAAAAGACCGACAGTGACGAGAGACGAAAAACAAAGAGAGGCGATAGTTGGGACGAGTGAGACTGAAAAAGCAGAGATCAATACAAAATGTCACTGTCCTAAAAGAAAAAAGTAGACAAGAGAAAATAGTTTCTTCATCCGGAATGGACAGATTCTTTTCTATTCAAATTAGTCTTGTTCTAAACAAAATGTTCTAAAACTGCTCAAACGTTCAGATTTGTACCCGTTTACAAGTTAAAACTTTTGGCTAGAGGGAAAAAATTGTAAAAAATCTATAAATATTCAATATATGCAGTATATAATATTCTACATAATTACATGTGAATGTTTTTTTTTTTTTTTTTGTTGAATTAGAAGGGGTCACCTTTTCTCAGTAATTTTAACATTCTTTCAAGGTAATCACATTTGTACGCCATCAGATTGTCTTTTCTGTAACATATAATTTTTTTTTTTTTTTTAGTGTTTAAGATTAAGTAAAATTTAAAAAGAAATGACCAAGCTGTTAAGTACATTTTCATTCTTACTCTTTGGTATTTAGGTTCAGGTATTTAATAATCTTGAAGCATCAAAACAGAATATTTTATTCGTAATTTTAGTTTTGTGCACTTAAAGATATAAAATTCAAAAACCGAAAATCGCAATCGGAACACATTTCAGAAAAATCGCAATTCGTTTTTTTCTCACAATTGTGCAGCCCTAATTCACAGTCACCGATCGACAACCACTACCGGACATTTTTCTCTGGAAATTTGTAAAAAGATGGAGGGTTTTCCCGGGACAGGTTGATGGAAACAGAACACGGTGTGAACGCTGTGAGGATTGTTCAAACACTAGCGGGCGGCTGGAGAAACCCAGAGGTGGCGGAATGTTAGAGACGACTCATAAAATATTAAAAATATAAATATATATTGACGTCGACTCCTCGAGCTCTTAAATGCCAACGCATAAATAACCAATGAAGTCAGAGAGCAGGCGGCTCGCAATATGAATGTCTTCCATGGACACGGAACGGGGGAAACGAGGGCAAAGAGATGGATTCCACGAAGAGCTCCGCACGCAACTCTCCATGAAAAGAACCGGAGATGGAATGATGACACGAATCCGCAAGGGAAAAACAAAAAGGGAAAGCAATATGGAGGCGGTCAAGGTGTTAATTCTGCGTCACACACGATGGTCAAAATAAAGAGGAATAAAATACCAAGACTATAATACATACAAAAACGTATTTTATGTATGTAAATGTAATGTATGTTCATGCAAAATGCACTAAATTCATAAAATGTTTTACATTTATTATTGTATATATTAACTAAAATGAAGGGTGGGCGATAAAACGGTAATAAACTTTAAAATCAGTCTTGCATTGTGCTGCATTTGCATAAAAAAAAAAAAATAATCGAAAACATCGGTATTGCATAACCTTGTTTTATAATGCGGTGGTGACAATAAATGATTTGCAGGCATTAGCAGGCAAACACACAAACAGCGTAATATTTGCTGCTGTCGTTTGATTTTTAATTTAATTTTATTTCGTTTACAGTCGCTCCATTGGTGCAGCCAAAGCAGGAAACGACTTGAAACGATTTAACAGGTGTTCCTTGTTTTTTTTTTTTTTTTTTACCAGATTTATCTCTCAATACTGTCGTTATTAGCGGCTAGTTTACTTTAGCGAGTGTCAACTCGACGCTTCAACAGCGTTTCGGGCTAATTACACCTCTCTGTCTTTGTGAGACGTTAAATCCTCCATTTTTGCCTGATTGTTGCATTTTATATCTTTTTCGAATCTATGTTACATGTTAAAATATAAAACATCTGACAAACTTTTATGGCACAAATTATCTCAAAATAGCTGCTGCTTTTGTTGAAACCATTCGCAATTATTTCCACAATGCTTGGCTCACAAATTGTCTAAATATTATATAAAAGCAGATGTGTAAAGTACTTGAGTAGACTTTAGGAATGTTTGTACATTTTGGAAATATAGTATACAATATGTATACATATGTGTAATACAATTGATTTTTCGAATTTTTCGAAAAAAAAAAAAAAAAAAAAAAAAAACAAAACAAAAAAAAAAAACAAGTACAACGAACACGTAAAGAAACTGAAAAAATAAAAAAAATGAGAAAAAATAAAATAGCAAGTACTAGTACTTCATTGTTTTACGTGAATTTATTGGGACTGTGTGAATTTAAAGTTGCTTGTGTTTTTGTTAAGTATAAAGTTTCCAAATATACTTAAGTAAAGAAATATTTAAAAAAAAAAATTCCAAAGTGTACTCAAGTACTTTACACCTCTGCATAAAATAAGCTCACAAAATTGTCTAAAATACTATATAAAAGTCAGCTAAAACATTAGATAAAATAAAAAATAAATAAATAAAATCCTCTACATGTAGACAGAATATTAGAATCGTAAATAAATGTATTCACAAATGGTCACAAATTGTCTAAAATATTATAGAAAAGTCAGCTTACACATTAGATCAAATAAATAAATAAATGTATGAATACAATCCTCTATATGTAGAAGAATATTAGGATCCTAAATAAATAAGAAATGTATTCACAAATGGTCACAAATTGTTGAAAATATTATAGAAAAGTCAGCTCACACATTAGATAAAATGAATAAATAATTAAATTGAATCAGAATATTTGAATCCTACTCTGGAGTGAGTGTAATGGTAGAGTGATGGAGATTGAAATGGAAGGCGTGTGTGTGTGTGTGTGTGTGTGCGAGCGTGTCATTTACTGGTTTTGGAGAGCTTGCCGGAGCTCTTGCTGCTGGCCGAGCTGTCTCCTCGGATCAGCAGACTGATGCCGCTGAAGCTGTTGGCTTTGGTCATGGCCGGCTTCAGGTTCCTGTGGGAGCTGTCGGAGTCGGTGCTGCTCCAGGGCCGAGGATCTGAATACTTCAGCTCATTCTCCGAGCTGCTCTGACGGCTATTACCAGAGCGGCCGTCTCGCAACCTGTGTGCGGGGAAAAAAAGAGAAAGACAAGTGGACTTCAGATGACCGACACACTCATTCCCATCACTGTCGGTATAACCAGGGATGCACCGAATTTTGGAAAACAGGTTTCTGTGCTCACAAAGTACTTAACAAAAACTTATTTTATATTTACCGGTCATAATTTAACAAAAAATGTGCTCGTTTGGAATTAGGAACATTTATTTCAAATGAAAAGCATGTTGTATGCAACATATTACAAAACAAATTGTTTCTGTCTATTACGTATCATTTTCTTTCTGTATATTACAGAATCAATTTGTTTCTGTATATTGCAACATATTACAAAACAATTTTGTTTTGTATACTACAGAATCAATTTTTTTCTGTATATTACAACATATTACAGAACATTTTTTTCTGTATATTACAACATATTACAAAACAATTTTTTTCTGTCTAACACAGAACAAAATATTCTGTATAATACAACATATTACAGAACAAATTTGTCTGTGCAATATCTGTATACAGCGCAAATGTCAGTATTGAGGCGTGTATATATTTGTTACATTTCTTTATATGTCTTTAAACCGTATTTAAATTAAAAATACTCTTTCGATTTGACTGTTTCCTATTGTAAACTTTCTACTGTAAATTGTACTGTTGCTGCAACAATGACATTTCCCCCTTGTGGGGACGAATAAAGGACTTTCAATTCAATTCAATTAAACAAATAATTATTTTAAAAATAGCTGAAAAAAAAAATAAAAAATTTAAACCATGCAACTTGAGTATTTTTTCTCAGCTTTCTTCTGGCGTTTTAAAAGAAATAATACATATTCAGAAACATTTTTTCTAATTTGTTCTTATTGTTCGATCAAGTATTTAAAATGAACAAAAATACTCGTTAATCATTTTCGCTAATCATAAACACATTTTAATCATCATTTTAATACTTTATTCAAATCAAATATTGCTGGACTCTCCTTAAATGATTCAACGAACCAGAGTTGAACAGCAGTAATTATATAAACTGATTCCGATTTGGGATTTATTAGCACTATTATAAATGATATAATCGTTATTAGAAATTGTAATGAAAAATAAAAAAAAGAGGGTGTGCAATAAACCATCACCTGAAAATCTGCCGCCGCTGCTGAGTGTTAATGAAAGTCACATCCTCGTGGATTCTAGAGGGAATATCAGCGTTACGAGTGTAATAACATGCAAGTCAACAGACAATAAAGAAGAGCCAATAAAAGCCTCGCACCTCTTATCAAACGGGAAGTGTTCCTGTCCCTAGCAGAAAAACAACAGCGGATTACGACACACACATATTAGAAACGTGGCGTGGTTCTGACATACGTCCTGTGCAAAAATCCTCTCTCTGGCTCGCTGGTACTCCTCTTCCCTCTCCTCGATCGATTTGCTCCGTCTGTCGTCTTTCAGGCGCATCCGAAGCTGAACACACACACACACACAGAACGTGATTCCATCAATTCAGATCGACTGGTCGATGGTAGAGCGGCACGATTCTGGATAAAACGAGAATCACAATTTTTTTTGCTTAGAATAAAGGTCACGATAAAGGATATTTTATTATAGTAAATATTCAACCCTGAAAATCAGGTTGTCAAACAGCAATATAACAACACATTACGAATTGCTTTAAATCCGTTCATTTATAATTAATTTAAAAGTAATGTTGAAAAGAAAAAAAAAAAATCACCATTAAACGTAATAAAAATAAACATTTACACGAACAAGTACAGTATTATGTCCAGTTGAGGATTATTAGAATTGATTAAAATTATTAGCTCTGTTTAAAAGCACTTTTGAAATACTTTTCAGATGACTTTTTTAGGGGGGCTAATAATTTTGCCCTCAACTGTAGATGTTTGCTGAGTGTAAACACACACACTTAAAAAAAAAAATCCTTTTTCAGGTAGTAAAATGTCGGAGTTAATACTCTACCGTTGTATTTAATCATTCACTCTACGCGTTTATTTTTTATATTTATTTTTGTTTAAACTCGATTGCTACACATCTCACATAAACTCGTATAAATGAACCGTATAAATGCTGGATTCAGATTGTGAAGAGGCAGAATCGAGATCGCGATCTTTTAATGATGAATCGTGCGGCTCTAGTCGATGGTTGAGCATCCGTCTGAATCCCTGCTCACCCTGCCGTCCTCGTGGTCCAGGCTGGAGTTGTCTCTCTTCAAGATGTACCGCTTCTGGAAGTCGTCCGATTTGTCGTCTTTAATGTGCTCGGAAAACTTCTGATCGGGTCTGTCGTTTGAAAAAAAGAACAAAGTGAGCAGAGAATCTTTACGGTGGCAGGCTTCACACGTACATTCTAGTATTGCTGGTTTTGTTGATGATTACGGATTTCCCGGATTGGTCGACGTTATGGTCCAGGCCGAAGTACGCTGCCACCCGGTGGAGGAGCATGCGGTGGTATGATGTCATCGGGGGGAACTTCCTCTTTTGACTTCTGTCAGGAAACAGCAGCGTTACTTTGTTCAAGTTCAAGTTTATTTAGATAGCGCCTTTCTTAGTTCCAGACAAAGTCGCTATGCGAAATATGAAAAAAATAATTTTTAAAGAAGAAAATGTCCATTATTTATCTGTGTCCAAAAATTTGAAAAAATAGTCAGTTAAAAAAAACTTTGTTACTGAGTAATAACATTCTGCAACAGTATATTGGCATTTAAATACTGAATAATATTATTTTGTGACACATTTTACTACCATTACATATACACGACATTTTTGTAATGAATGTTCATCAACGATTGATTTTTTTTCCCCCAATATTGATTTTCTACATAGTCAAAACGATAAAATTAAATTGTAATTACAACACGCTTTCATGTTCCGCTTCAGCACATTACGTAAGTGGTTTTGTTAACACCTCTAATATAAAAAAAACAAGAAATTAAGTTAACAAAAAAATCATTAGATCAAACTGGAAGCTTGTGACCATTTAGAAATTGAGAAACAGAGCAAACAAAACAATTGCACATTCATAAAGCTAAAAAATAGAGCTGCACGATTCATTGTTAAAAGATCGCGTTCTCGATTCTACCCCCCTCGCAATCTTAATCCAGCATTTATACCCAATTACATTATTCTCCCAAACTCTGATGATCTATGAAGAGCAGCTTCTGTCAGCTTGTGTGTGTCATTTAAATATTCATTTAAATATTCTAAAAGAAAGATGATCTTGCATTACTTCTGTCGTATTTTGAGGCCACGCCCTAATTGGCCACATGCGGTTTTAGCAGCAATCACGTTCTCTTAATTACCTGCACTAGAACAGTGAATGTGAGTCGAGTGGCAGTCGAATTAAAAGAAAAAAATGGTAGTCGAGTTTAAAGAAAATAAACAGGGAGAATGAGTGAGGAAACATAACGCTGGTGAGGAAACACAAGTGAGTCTGCTATCAACGCCGACATTATACTACCTGCAAAAGGATTTTACTCTAAAGTGTGTGTGTGTGTGTGTGTGTGTGTGTGTGTGTGTCTTTACTGCGGTTTTAAACCAGAAGACGACACTCAGCTAACCACATACAGCAAACATCTACAGTTTTTGTGTTACAAAATGATTAGCAAATGATTAGCCCCGCCTACAAAATAATCATAGTTTGATAAGCGTTTCAAAAGTGCTTTTAAACAGAGCTAATCATTTTGTCCTCAACCGTAATACTGTACCTCGGAATGTTTATTTATATTACATTTAATGGTGATTTTTTTCTTTACAACATTACTTTTACATTACGTAACATTTATTTTTTCATTCCACTTATTTCAATTTAAAGCAGAGAGTAATACGTGTTTATTATATTGCTGTTTGACAAACTGATTTTAGGGTTAAATATTTAAAATAATATCCAGAAAGAATCGTGATCATTAATCCACGCAACGAAATCGTGATTCTCGTTTTTTCCAGAATGGTGCAGCTCTAATGTAAAATACTGTTCAGGACTTACTCGATGTTACTAATGAAGTCGAGAATATCCTGCTCGAGTTTCAGCAGCATCATCCGGTCTCTGTAAGAACAGCGTCCGTTAGCCTTTAGCACAACCACGATAACGAAGGATAACAAACTCAGAAACGGGCCGTTCAGTGTGTTAATGAGATGGCGGCGAGCGTTTTCACACACCGGGGGTTGTTCTTCAGCGTGTTAACCAGAAACTCGTGGAGGTCTATTCCCGTGGAGTCCGTGTATTCCTGACTGGGATCTGAGAGAGAGATGGAGAGAGATTCATCACACACATTCTGTTGCCTCCATCTGGACAGTGAGAAAACACCTCATTTGCCAGAAAAACAAAGACACCCCGCCGACACACACACACACACACACACACCTCTAGAGAGCGTCTTTTTGGACAGTTTATCGGTTTTCTCCAGCTTTTCGGAAATTTTGTCCTCGTTTTTGATGGATGTTTCGTCTTTGTCGAAAGACTGGCTGAGTTCGATGTGAAGCTTTTCCTGTAAAACACAATTAAAAGCGTTTTTATGATGAAGCAGCAGGACAAAACAACATTTACAGTCCCGTTTTTTTTTTTCGCCGAAATGAGCAAGCGCAAAGTACTTTTGTCATTAAAAGCAACATTTTTGTTCTATTACGGAGCATGAAGGTAATTTAAAGCTAATTACGATCTTTTCCCTCGACTGTAGCTAATCAGTGGAGTTTGATTAAAACACTTTGTGAAGGAAAATTCCAGGCCTTTGTAATCATCTCAAGCAATAAAGATCCGCATCCGCTACACACGGTAACAACAATCACATCCATTATTCCCAGCTAAAATGCAGACGTTTGCCAAACACTTTTATCAATTAGATCCGTTATAGGGCACAAATCCATTAGAAATAGTTCATAATGCAAACAATTCACAACAAAAGCTGATTCTAATGATTCGAGGTGATCGGCATAAGAAGGTTAGAAATATAGCTACATAACATTATACACAACAAAATGTACAATACAATGTAAAAGTGATAGCAGCACAACAGAAGCGATTTGCTTTAGAAATTCTGAAAGAAATGTTAATCTAATCAAAAAATTTTTATCTAAGAAAAAGTAAAAAGTTCAGATTTTGAAGAAAACCATCAAGCTTAATTCAATGTAAAAATTTAATAATGTAAGAAAATTACACAGAAATGTCAAAATTTTGAAATTTCAAATTAGTAAAGCAACATCATTGGCACATAATTGGCAAATCTGGCTATATTAATCTGCATCCAACGATCGCTGTTAATTAATTGGCTTTTACCCGAGAAGTAGATATTACATCACACATCAGATGTGACTATTTTAATATGCATGATTTACAAAAATGGCGCAGCTCTAAAAAGCTGAAAAAAATGTATCAATTAAGACTAAACTCACAACAACAACAAAAAAAAAACTGTAAATAAAAACTGTACAAACAATTTTGAACCTTCAACCAAACACTCCGATTGGTCCAAGATAATCAAGTAAAGTCATCGTCTTTGCGTGCGGAGCAACAATCGTGTGGAAAAACCTCATGCGTCATTTGAGAACACATTTATTTGGATTGAAAGAAAAGTTCGTAAAAATAAGTACAAGACAATTTTTTTTCCCAATAAGTGAGATCTTTGTATATATTTTATATGTTTATAGTTAACTACATATTCAGATTTCTTAGACATAGCAACTTTAGTAAACACTTAGAATATATAGCACCTATATTTTCGCTGACTAAATCGATACTGTAATGTAGTCGACTAAAATGTTGTGGTATTTAGTTTTAGTCAAAAGACTTTGACTCAAACTAATATAACAATCTTAATATATTTAGTGATAAGATTGCTAAAAATAAGATAAAGACAATAATCCCAGCGTCAACCAATCCAATTGGGTGGAGTTCAGAGAGAAGTTGGCTTCTTTACTGCCGATGAATTTATATTTTATGAATGAGATTTACAAACTCCCCCGAGGAGGAAGACTGGGGATTGTAGAGGTTATGGGATCACGCTGCCCTTCTGTGAGCTTTGGACCCGATCCCACCATGATCCTTCACTCTGATGCTGAAGCTCGGCTTAATATCAAAGAGCCAAAGCAGCAGCAGCGGCGGATCAGACCCTTAAAGCTTCGGGAACATTCGACTCTTTATTTACTCACTTTCACCCAAACCCAACTGGCTCTTTCCAACACAATTATCGATGTTTCGCAAAGACGGAACTCGGCCATAAAGTCTAATAGTTCATTTAACTTTGACGTAATGATGAAATAGATGTGACCGAATTTCTGTTAAGGCGGCAAAATCAAAATGTTCATTTTTGATCACAGATGAATAAAGGACATTTTTCTTTTTAAAGACTTTGCAAAGTCGTAACTCAGCCAAAAAGTCTAATAGTTCATTTAACTTAGATGTAATGACGAAACATTCAGATGTTTAGATTCGAGTGTGACCGAATTTCAGTTAAGGCGGCAAAATAAATATGTTCATTTTTCAACACAGATAAATAAAGGACATTTTTCTTTTTAAAGACATTTTCACATGCCGACTTTGCGTTGGTCTCGGACTAAGAAAAGCGCTATATAATTAAACTTGAACTTGATAATCGACAAATCAATTTAAATACTTTCTGCAGAAATTCGGTTTCCACTGAAAAGCTGTTCATGTGAGTCAAGAGTGTGTGTGTGTGTGTGTGTGTGTGTGTGTGTGTGTCCGTTGTAATTGCCTCACTCTCTGTGACCCAATTATCTTTGATTTGGTTTGAGTATTCACTCGCCTGAGTATTCACTTAAAGTTAAAAAACAACCAAGACTTCTAAAGCTAGAACAATAATTCATCGTAGAATAGTTCACACTACCAAAAAAGTAGTGATAAATATCGAGTGCTGGGGATAATCAACAGTCCATCTTTAATTACGATTTCATTTGAAAACTACATAATTGTAATGACAAAGTCCAACACAAAAGTGAAATTAATATTTAAAAAAAAAAAAAAAAACTAAATCAGCTATTGTAAAGAAATCTGGGGTTTTTCAGCAAATCTGGGGTTTGTTCAGCAATTGTGAAAAAGAGCATCACTTCACTTGCCGCAGGATTAAGACGAGCATTATTTTAAACATACGAATGCGTGTCCGTGTTTCCGCGATGTGACTCCTCCCTTGGTTTCTTTGTTCTCGGGTTCCTGCTCGCTTCCTCACAACACCAATGGTCTGAATTAAACATCGAGCGGCGTGAATGAGGACAAAAATGTCGGGAAACATGAAGGACGGTTAAAGAAAAGATAAATGGACAGATCGTGACAGAAAAGGTTGTGAAAGAGCGAGACGGGGGGGGGG
>CM051507.1:5381494-5417846 GCA_028031935.1 Paedocypris micromegethes
GATAGATAGATAGATAGATAGATAGATAGATAGATAGATAGATAGATAGATAGATAGATAGATAGATAGATAGATAGATAGATAGATAGATAGAAAGAGAGAAAATGGATAGAGAGAGAGAGAGAGAGAGAGAGAGAGAGAGAGAGAGAGAGAGAGAAAGAAAACAGATAAAGAGATTGAAAGAGAGAAAACAGGTAAATACAGAGACAGAGAAAAAGAAGGGAGAGGGAGAAAACTGATAGAGAGAAAAAACAGATCAAATTTGAGGTGAAATGCATGTAAATACAAACAATATGGAAGTCTGGTGTCATTTCTTTAACAACTTTCCAAATGTATACAATTATGTATAATTTGGTGAACCCAGGGTGTATTCATTCAAAAGGCGGGCGGGCGGACGGACGGACGGACGGACAGACAGACAGACAGATAGGTCAAAGCTATGTAGATGGACCAACAGATATAAAAGGACAGAGATAGATGTAAAAATATATTGACAGACATACAGTATTATGAACAGACATTTAAAAACAAAATCGATGAACCAGAACCAGAAAAAGCTTTACAGTACTGCTTATTCTGAAAAGATGGAAGACCGATGGACAGACAGACAAGGTACGACACTGACGTATAGACAGGAGTGTAGGTAAGTGAGTAGCGACACACACACACACACACACACGAGCCAGATATAATGTGTATAGAATTAGATGGCGAGTATATAATGAGATAGTAAATGTCTCGGGCCGGTGTGTGTGGATCAGGCCCGAATGAATGAAGCCTGTCGCCTCACAGCTCACAAACACACCGACACACACACACACACACACACACACACACGCACACACACACACACACACACAAACAAACACACACACACACACACACGCGGGTTTATTTACTCTTCATGTGCTTCATTTCTCTCTGGCCTTTGCTGACCAACGTCAACTCTCGCGTCAAACCAAACCGCGTCGTAACATCCGCACAGCTTACACACACTGTGCGGGATTTACACGTTACGCGTCGGGGAGTGTGATTTATCGTGTTAAATGGCAAACGACACTAGACACTTTGGGCTGCTAACACACATGGTAAAGCTAAAGTGAGTGTCGACAAGCCGCTCCGCGTCTCAATCCACGGGACTCGCGTTCAGAATCGTCGCGTCGGCTGACAAACGCGTCGTTGGCTTACCTGCGTGAGATGTAGACGTGCTAATTTGCGGAGGAATGGGGAGAAAATGTGAGCTTAATGGCTGCTAAAGGTTGAAGTCAATGCTGTCGGTCTGTCAGCGGCGTTGAAGACGAAATGTCCTCGCGCCAGAGGGAGAAAAAAAACCGTTTCCGTTGTGTAGTAGCGTTTAATAGCCGAAGGGGGCGCTGTTTGGTTCAATAAATCTACTGTAACGCGTCTGATCGCTCGCCTGAAGAAATGTCACTGGTCGTTTAACAGTACGTGTGTGACGTTCTTGAGGTGATTTTTTTATATTCATTATTCATACATTATAGAAATGATAAGAAATAGGCGAGTTATTTCCCAAACCGTTTAACTTAGCAGCCTCATCATATTTAATAGCTTTCAATGCTAGTGATATTGCATTATTTGACATTTCATCAATAAACATGGGTAGACAGATCGATTGACAGGCAGACGGGTTGATTTAAATCTGTCTTTATATGTACTGTATTTAGACGATTTAACCAATCCCCGTAGACTTTGCATTCCGGAAATACCTTGAAATCAGGTCTGATTTGTTGCGTCTGCGTCTCTAGGTTCCGTTTTTGTTTCTAAGATCCAGAGAACGGGGAATGAAGATCGACGAGTGGCGTTTATTCACACAATTATTTCTAGTCACCAGTCAAACGCTATTTTATATTCTAATAAAGTACATTAACAAGACGTTGAAATGTTTTGCATCAAGCGCAATGGCGATTTTTTGCGTTGTAACGGTGGCTCGCTTTAACACCATCTGCATTTATATAGTCGCTGCGATCCCATACACCAGCGCAAACTCACACAAAACCGCTGGGATTGTCATTCATAAATAAAGAGTTTAACGAAATCCACTCAATCGTCGCGCCATTATGACGTCTGCGCACGCGTGACGCAACCGAGCGATTTGCCGCGAATTGTCAAATCATGGCAGCGGGACTTGCGTGTTTAGTTTGACTCCGCGTGTGCACATTAAGGAAACAAGTGCGGTTTTTTCGTTGTGTTGTGTTTCGTTTCGCGTCTTGACTAAAAGCGTTTGCGTTCGCGCCGTTTTAGAACACTCGCCTGCACGTGAAGCGTGTGTGAGGTCATGAGAGGTCACGGCAAACAACAACAACAACAACAACAACAACAAGCCTCTTCTGAGCAGAGTGAGGATGCGCTGCAGCATCTCCCGCCAAAAATGCGGGAAAAGCTGATGCCTTTCCAGAGAGAAGGGGTCATCTTCGCTCTCTCCAGGGACGGAAGGTCAGTTGATTTTCTAATTCCATTTAACTTTTCTAATTCCATTTAAGGTACTTGAGTAAATGTACTTTGTTACTTTACTTAAGTATGTTTCTTGCTACTTCGTACTTGTGCCGAGTTTCAAAAATAGAAGCAACTTTTACTCTCTACTCTACCAGTGGTGTAAGGTACTTGAGTAAATGTACTTTGTTACTTTACGTAAGTATGTTTCTGGCTACTTTGTACTCGTGCTGAGTATAAAAAATATAAGCAGCTTTTACTCTCCTAACCCTAACCCTAACCCTACATTTGTGCTTGAGTAACTGTACTTTTCACTCCACTACATTTGAATTGAATTGACATTGTCAATTTTATCGCGGAGGCCAGTGATGAAGTAAAAGCGCCAGCACATAAGAGCTTTTATAAATTCACTGTCAAATTTGATGAGACACATTGAGGTAAGAGTCTATTTAATGCTCATTTAAAGTGAATTTATTGTTAAGTTAAACTCTACAGATCTTCCCTGACTTTACAGTGGTATTGTAATGTCACCAAGCTTATTGTGGCAAAAACCACTGTGACATGACTATATTTACGATAATTTGTTTTTGTGCAACGTGAAATGTAATGACTATTGTAGGCAATAACTCAAACGACTTCAGTAGAGTCACATAAAAATCAGCTCGGAATTGTATTTATTTATTTTTTGCACGTTCGATTGAGACTGACTTTTTGTTCTCGATCTATTTTATTTTACCAATTTTGAAACACGGAAATGTTAAATGTCATTTCTGTATTCGAAAACAAAACCTCACGAATAGAAGTTGTTTCACTTTTCTTTGTTTCATTTCAGCCTCAATTAGAGTAAAATAGTCAAGTTGTTTTAAAATTCCATACTTTGCGACTTTGACTCAAGTCTTTCTTATAGTGGTGACTTGTTACTTGTATTGGAGTAACTTATACAGCCCGTGTCCGTACTTTTACTCAAGTATGGCTGTCTGGTACTCTTTACACCTCTGCTAATGGAGCCTGAAGGACTTCACATGTCTCCTGGTCTTGATTCGGCGATCTGTCTCTCTTAATCTGAGCTTGATTTAAGCAGGTTACAGTGTAATTTACTCCGGGCCTGCCAGTCAATGTTCTGGGTGCTGCGGGTCAGACGGGCCAGGGATCGATGGCGGGACACGGTGAGTGGTGTTTGGCACAGACGGGTCAGTCACTTCATTAGGGAGACGTTCAGCCGGACAGATATCACAGCGTCCCACGGGAAGCCTTCTGAGCCACAGCCGCTAATGGGGAGGATGTGTCTACAGATGTCCACTTCTGCTCTGGACGGCTTTATTTCGGGAAGAATTCCAAGTATCGGCGTTCCTCTGACAAATTAACTGGCACCTTTGTCCGTTTCTTTGGGGTTTAATGCTCCTGGTGGTTTGTTTTAAGCTCACAAATGTTGAGTTCAAATGTTGAGCTTTTAAGCCACAGTCGTTTTATTAAGAGTGATCAATTATAATTGGGAATTCGAAAATGGATGAAACTGATTTTTAGTGATTAGTAGTCAATATAATGGATCACACTCACACTCGTGTTCGTACACGTACAGCGGTGGCCCGATTTATGAAATTAATCCGTGCTGAGAGACGTTTTGTTTCGGCGAAAAGTTTCGTTTTGTTAGCTGAGACGCATTTTACATGTAATTTGTCTAATTTGTGCCATGACTTCATAAAATTCAGAATTTTTTTTAATATAAATGATATGATAAAATATTGGTATTGTAATACAAATATCAGTTTACAGAGCAGTTGTTCAGTTTTCCTTTTAGCAGATGTTTATAACGGACAATCGCATTTTATGGAAATCTCAGAGATTTGGACAACGTCATTTCAAGACGGGAGTGAGAAAAAATAAATAAATAAATAAAATAAAAAAATCCCCATTCTGTGAGAACACAAGCTTATTTTTTATTTTAGAAGCACGATCTCTGAAACTAACAAGTGTTTATGTTGTTTTTGTTTATTTGACAGCTTTATTTTGGGAAGAATTCCAACTATCGGCGTTCCTCTGACAAATTAACTGGCACCTTTGTCCGTTTCTTTGGGGTTTAATGTTCCTGGCGGTTTGTTTTAAGCTCACAAATGTTGAGTGGCGTTTGAGTCGTTAAGTCGTTTTATTAAGAGTGACCAATTATAATTTGAAATTCGAAAATGGATGAAACTGATTTTTTGTGCTTAATTGTTTTACAAGCCAATATAATGGATCACACCCACACTCGTGTTCGTACACGTACCGCGGTGCCCCGATTTACGAATTTAATCCGTGCCGAGAGACGTTTTGTTTCGGTGAAAAGTTTCGTTTCGTTAGCTGAGACGCATTTTACATGTAATTTGTCTAATTTGTGCCATGACTTCATATTGTGACGCAATTTTTTAATAAATGATAAAATATTTGTAATGTAATAAAAAAAAATCATGTTACAGAGCAGTTGTTTAGTTTGTTGTTTAGTTGTTTAGCATGTTACAGAGCAGTTGTTTAGTTAGCCGCATTTTACATGTAATCCGTCTAATCTGTGCCATGACTTCATGAAATTCAAATTTTTTTATAAATTATACGATAAAATATTGGTAATGTAATACAAAAATCATGTTACAGAGCAGTTGTTTAGTTTGCCCTTTAGCAGATGTTTATAACGGACAATCGCATTTTACGGAAATATCAGGGATTTGGACAATGTCATTTCAAGATGGCGCTCTTCGGGAGTGGAAAAAAAAAACGCCATTCTGGGAGAATACAAGCTTATTTTATATTTTCGAAGCACGATCTCTGAAACTTTTTTTCTCTGAAAAAAGAAAAAGACGCGCTCCTTTCCTATAGCGAAAATATTTCGGAACTCAAAATTTCTATTTTCACGGCGACGCATTTGGTTACTTTGAATTTCGTTATCTAGAACATTCGTAAGTCGGGGTGCCACTGTACGCCGTTTATACACAAACGCATTTCTATTTCTATCTCGCACTGATCTTTCGCGATAAATCTTTGCGAGAATCTGTTGATTATTTGATCATCACCTTTGTTTATTTGAGAAAATGCTAAGAAAATCTGTTTTTACGCACAAATCATAGGCTCTTTGTTTTAAATTTAGTTTGTCCCATAAATCAAGTCATCAACGGTGATTTAAATTCAGCTTAGCAACTCTGGGCCTGAGGTGGGACACAGCCCCTGGATTGAAGCCGACCAATCACAGAGCGGGACACTCCATCACACTCACACCTATGGTCAACTTTCCAGTCTCCTGAATGCATGTTTTTGGGCCGGTCTGAGACCCGGAGACCCAGAGGAAACAAGAAGAACATGCAACAAAAACGAACGAATCCTTCTCGCTTTGAGATGGAGCGTTAATAAATCTTTACGCGTCGGAAGCGTCGGTGTAACAGAGCTGTGTGTTGACTGTAATCAGGTGTGACGAGTCGCTCAGATGACGCTAATTTCCTCTAGAACTAACGAACGCAGCCAGCTGACGTCCATCACTAATCATTTCCATCACTCCGCCTTGATTCGTTTAATATTCAGGTGTTTTTAGAGGAAATGTTAGTCTAGCAGTCCTGTGAATCCTGTCCCACAATGCTTTGCGCTAATTGTTGCACTCGGCTGCGCGGTGTGAAAAAAAACGTGCATTGTAAAATTTGTCGTAATTGCAAACATAACGATAGGATACAATGAAACACATGTCTTGACTTTTTCTGTTAAATCACTAATCGATTCGATGAATCAATGAGATTAATTCTATTACGTCGTTGAAGTGTAAAATATCATGAAATTAAATTGCAGCCTCCGTTTGCCGATTTGATTTTCTTCGTGTTTGCAAAATAATCGGTTTAAAAAACGACTTTAATTCTTTGAATAAATTGCCGCTACTAGTTAAAATAAATTACTCCTGTAAATTTAAAAAAATCGCAAATGTTGTACTATTAATTATTGACATTCTGCCTTTCCACTCCATCCCCCCGACTCCGAAATGGAAGAAGCCGTTCAGATGAATGAGCGGTGATATCAATGCACAATCACACATGTATTACATTACAAGTCGTCACTGTAATCCATTTTTAATCATTTCAGAGACAAAATTGCACATTATTTGTGTGGAAATGTCATGGAAAGCAGAAATAATGAAGCAAATAATGAGGCGCGTGATTGATCCTCTGGGTTGGTGCGGAGCTCAGGGAACGGAAGGTCAAGTTAGCCGCGTCTCTAGCTATTTCAAGCGCAGTGTGTGACATAACACCATCAGTACTGTACTCACACACACACACACACACACACACACACACACACACACACACACACACACACTCTCTATGTAAGCTTCTTCTTTCACACACTTACCCTTTATATTACAGCAGATACAAAAAATCATTTGGCAGCAGCGCTAGTCGTTATTAAATGGGCTGGGGTTGTTCGTGAGAGGGGCGGAGTTGTTTCTGGACCAATCAGGAGAGAGACTTTGTAAAGTTAGACTGACACTAGATTTGTTCTTCTCCCTGAGTTTTGTTTTCCTAGCCATTGTCGCCAGTTTGCTTGCTCACTGCTCACAGTCATCGTTAAACTTCGGTTTATTTCGTACAGCTGCAAAATTTTCTGATGTGCTTTCGCTCCGGTTGCTTGATCGGTCCACGATGAATTCAAATCGACCTATCGGTGACCTCCACGAAGCCGTCGCTCTACTCCGCCCGGACAAATCGTTCGTCCTTTGTTTTTTCTGTTTTTGAATTTAATTTACCGATTAATTTCCCCTTGTGTAGGGCTTTGATCCTCCTAATCAGTTAGTTTGCGGATTACGGCCCCAGATAATTGCTCCCTAATTAAATATGTAATCTCCACTCCAGCCAATAACCTGAGCAATCCTCCGATGTAATTACTTCTTCCGTACGGAGACTCTCCACCTCTCCGCTAATGAATCAAGACAGGCTCTGTCATCTCCACTGGCTTGATATATTCCACGGAAGGTTTTTAGCTAGGGGAAATGAAGGTGGCCGCGCACTGTTTACTTTGCGAATTAGGCTTGATACCGCTGAAGAATCTAATTAACTGACGAGTTTAGCGGGGCGTTAGTGTTAAAACTGTATATTTACCGGAAGTTTGATGATGTTTGCTCCGTCGTGATTTCTTGAGTCTCGAGTGCTTTGCATACAGAAATGGCTAATGTTTCAAAGTTTCAGTGAGAGTGCGAGAGAATGGATTAAAGGGCGGAGCTAAAGTCAGACACTTTTGTCAGGATGCCAGAAATCGGCCAGCAACAGTCACCATCACGAGAGAAAATGAAGATAAATATTCATTATCTTTATAAAATTATAATATATTGAATAATATATTGGAGAGATTAAATATATTGGTGGAGCCAACCAGGACACTTTGTCAGGCTGCCAACAATAATCTAGAGAAGAGATTGAGATTGACCAAGTTATAGAGCTACTTGCAAACAGACAAGACACTTTGTCAAGTTGCCAAAATAATCCAGCGAAGAGATTGAGATTGACCAAGTTATGGAGCTACTCGCAAAAGTCAGGCTGCCAAAAATAACCAAGCAGCCGCCCCCGACTGTGAGAGAAAATGGAGTGAAACTGATGAGGCACAAAATGTTAACTAATTATAGTTAACATGCAACAACACAAACGAACAAGACGTGTCGGGGAATGTACAGTATCACATGATTAGAGTCTGTTTAATCCCGGTGAATCTTTACTCTACAGCTAGTGTAAGGCTCTCGTGTAATAGAATACAAGCAATTGGTGTTTTAGAAATCATCGATTTCCGCTTTTTCCTCTCTCTGTTTATCTCCCACATCTCTCTCTCTCTCTCTCTCTCTCTCTCTCTGCAATTCAATAATCCCCCTGAAGCAGATTGCTTTTTCTGTTACAGCACCGCTAAACCGCACACCGAGACATGATACTCGTTCACACCAGGCGGTGTTTTTTAAGCGTTCATGTGCTGCTTTTTGCAAGATTTCATCCTCTAACAGTTTGAGAAGATGGATAATCGTGGTGGGTTTCTGATCTAGAAAGCGCGGGGAGTTCGACGCCAGCCGTTGCTTGGCAAAACCCAACGTCTTGAGGCATTAGATGCAATGTAATCGATTACAGAAACCTAAACAGACGAGTTTCTTCCGGAAATCCGCTCACCGGTGGTTATATCTCGCCGACGTAATTTGTGGTGAAAAATTGTCTGTTGGAAGCGCTTGCTTTGGCCGACAGATGAAACCACATCATACCTTCAGACTAGAATATTCTAGACCAGCGGGGGGGTGCCTTCTTCTCTTAAGTCACGGTGACCCGGCAACCAACCAAATCATCCTAGCAACCACCTAAACCTCATTTGGTTTGCCGTTTGTTTGGTTGTTTTTGTATCAAAAGACGCTTTGTGTTTCGACTAGGGCTGTCAAACAATTAATTTTTTTAACTAGTTAATCGCACTTCCCTGACCAATTTAATTGCAATTAGTTGTAATTGCGATTAATCGTGATTAAATGACTGAAGCTTGTAATATTGGATATTGAGGTGTAATGTTAATTAATGTTAACTCAACACTAAACAAACACTTCATTTAAATACTGTAAAATAATTTAGTATAATTTTTGCTCAATTTGCAATGTATTGTCTTTTGTCTTTTAACCCTCCGAGTTCCAGTCGCACTTTTTTCAAGATAAAACACACAAAAAAGGTCAATTTTGGTCTTACACAAAAGTGTTATCCATCAACTGAAAGTTTGAAGTACATGTTTTTTTAGGTTGCACTCTTAATTAAAACAGGACGTTGTGTTTTTTGTAACAATAATAACATTAATAATAATAAAAAACGAAAACGTGAAGCAAGCCTTCTTTTTGTCAGCTGAAAACTAAGTCTTGGTTCTATTCGTTGCCCGTTGCCAAACCGAAAGTAAAAAAAAAAGCGCAACTGCGATTAACAGCGTCAAAAATAATTGACGCGATTAGACACTTAAAATGAATCCCGTGCGTTAACTCGTTAACTTTGACAGCACTAGTTTCGACGCCATGTCACCAAGCAAACAGTCACGTCGGCTAGCGTCATTGCTTTTTGCAGCGGCCGCTACTTCCGATTCGTTCGTCTCATCACAAAATCTAGAATATCGAGATCAGTGCTTTTATGCACTCGCAAGGCATATTAAAAGCGCTAATAAAGGCATCATACGCCCATGTACGGACCGAGACGGAATGCTAATTCATCATATCGCATGATGAAATGCTACACGAGGGCGGATTAGCACACGGCGTGCTGACACGATAACCGCGGTTTAATGAGCCCTGAACCGCCAATCGCCATGTGACACACAGCAGCTAAACTATATCTGTCTCTGTATCGATCACGGAGGCCGAGACGATCAATGGCCTATTGATCGGCGACAGAAGGCGAAGCAGGAACACTGTACAAATGAAGATCACGCCGTCCCGTCTCGTGCGAAATAACAAAGCGCATTAATGCTAATGAAGTCACCTTCGCTGGCTCTGTTGGCGGCTTCACGTCGGGCGATAATGATTCGCGCGGTAAAACAACAGCAGTGAGCGGGGGTTTTAAATCGCTTGCAAATTGTTTTTTTTTTTAATTTGTTCCGACTGTGGTAAGTTACGGTGCAGGACACGGCAAAGTTAGGGTTACCTTAAAAAAAAAACATCAGTTTACATAGCTAATGCAATTTCCCAATTACACACAATTGAACCAGAATTTGAGACCGGGGGTATTCAAATAAAATTTAACGAGGTCTGGTTCCACAATTATTTTGGAAGAGATGGTCCAGAAAAAGTAAAAAAAATATCTGTCTGTCTGTCTATCTCTCTACCTGTCTATCTATATCTATATCTGTCTGTCTGTCTGTCTGTCTGTCTGTCTGTCTATCTATCTATCTATGTCTGTCTGTCTGTCTGTCTATCTATGTCTGTCTGTCTATCCATCCATCCATCCATCTGTTTGTCAGTCTATCTGCCTGTCAGTTCTTTCCTATCTCTATCTGTCTGTCTGTCTGTCTGGCTGGCTGGCTATCTATCTATCATACATATATATATTTTTTTTATTTTAAATTTTAAATTTTTTTTTTTCCTGGACCTTCGCTTATAAAACAATTGTGGATATATATATAATTTTTTTTTTTTTTTTTTTTTTTTTTTTTTTTTTTTTTTTTTTTTTTTTTTAATTTTTTTTTTTTTTTTTTTTTTTTTTTTTTTTTTTTTTTTTTTTTTTTTAATTTGACTTGACTGTCAAAATTTCAATACAATTCAGAAACTTTCTTAATACGTATTTTATATTCTTTATAAGTTTCTGAACACATCAGACACACTGGTTTAGTCTCACAGTGCGTAAATATGAATAGAAAGGGATCTGTCTATTACGGATGAAAAACTTTTTTCGCCGTCCACTTTTCTTTTCTTGGCAGTGGCATCTCTCCCTTTCTCCTCGTTCGTCAGTGTCTCTATCGCTACCTTTTTTTGGTAACTTTTAATGCATAACGCCTGCCAGACTTATAAACGCAGAGTAAATGTAAAATATAGCTGGGAGTAGCAATTGTGGGGTGACGTGAATTGGCGGTTGCAATTTTTTGTTTGAGTTTGACTGAGGCTGAATTTTTGTTTTTTTTTTAACAATTTTGTTTTTGTTTGCCATTTTGAGACATCGAGGTGTTAAAATTCATTTCTATATTAGGAGATAAAGCCTCACAAATAGTTTCTCATTTTTCGCTATTCTTGGTGTTTGTTGAGCCTAAATTCAGTGCGAGTAAAATGCGTAAGTTCTTTTAAAATTGAATACTTTTGACTTTTTTTACTCAAATCTTCTCAGAATTGGTGACCTATAACTTGTAGAGGAGTCATTTGTACACTAAGGTATCCGTACTCAAGTATGTTTTTCAACTACTCTTTTCACCTCTGATTATACCAAATATCAAAACCGCGATTAAATGAACATTTTAACACAATTACTATTATTGAACGATTATTTGTTTTTTCATGTTTTTCTGCAGCATCTACAAGTGACTTCATTTTGTTCTGTCTTCCTTCCTGAAGCCAAAATGTGTCCAAATGACAAAGACCGCGTTTTTTTGGTCAAGCCAAGCTGCTCGTGTTATGTTTAAATTTTATTAAAGGGAAAACAATCGAAATAATCGATCGGGAAAAATGTGAGCTATCTGAAATTCGATTTTGATTATTTTGTGATGAATCGCCCAGCCCTACGATGTTTTAACAGGTTTCTAGTGATTCATGCCTAATTTTGAAACCGTATCATGCCTATGTTATTTATACCATATGTCAGTTAGCATTTCTTTCTAGATGTTTGATTTCTTTTAAATGAATCTTATATTGGCCTAAGTTGGTCAGTTCAATCTTCCAATGTTTTGCAATTTGCTTTATTAAGAGTTACGCATAAGTTCCGAGGGCAGAACGCGGCCACGATACAAACGTGGAAGAACCAGGCGCGTAGTGTTGTTGACAGGCGAATCAGACGGGACGCTCCTTCAGTTATTTAAAGAACAGTGATTAATGTGAGACACACACGCACGCGCACACACACACACACACCTGAGAGGATCTGCAAGAGCGCGTTACAAGTGCTCCAACAATTTGAGGACCAGAGAAAAAGCCATCGGTCGGACAGAGGCTGTTAATCATCCTTTCACACGGAGGATGGAGAAAACAAGATGAAGAGGGCGTAATCGCTCTCCCTCGCTCCTGTTCCTTCTAGACATTTCCGCAGCTCACTTTATTCCATTATTAAAGCTGAAAACGTGTAATAAATTTGCCAATTTAATGCCTGCTTTGTCTTCTAATCTAATCGTGTGGCACTGAGATTCGAAGGTTGACGAAAGCAATTACCGTATTTACGTGAATTTAAGCCCCCCCCCCCTGTTATTTTCAAGCACAAAATAAAAACACCAAAAAATGAATGAATGAATAAATAAATAAAATACAATTTCTGGCTGAAGACCTCTCCTAAAATGCTTGTTTTTCTTCTTTGAACAAACCTAACTTGTGACTGTATCATTTCGATATCGTTTTACTTGAATAATAGACAAAACAATCGTTTTACTTGAAATAATAGGTGAATGCAATAAAAACAAACATACCAAGGTACAGTATTATGTACAGTTGAGGGCAAAATGATTAGCTCTGTTTAAAGCACTTTTTAAATACTTTTCAGGCAATGATTATTTTGTAGGCGGGGCTAATCATTTTGTAGAGTACAACTGTAGAGTGTCGTCTTCTGGTTTGAAACCGCAGTAAACACACACAAACACACACAGACTTCATAATAAAATCCTTTTTCAGGTAATAACATGTCGGAGTTGATATCAGACTTACTTTACCGTTGTGATTCCTCACTGTTTTTTTTTTAAACTCGACTGCCACTCGACTCACATCCACTGTTCTAGTGCAGGTAATTAGGCGCACGTGATTGCTGCGCGAAACCAAAGGTGGACAATTAGGGCGTGGCCTCAAAATACAACAGAAGTGATGCAAGATCATCTTTCTTTTATATATAAATGATTAAATTATGTAAATGATTGCGCTCACCGATTTGCACACACACACACACACACACACACACACTCACACACACACACACACACACAAGCTCACAAAGGTTGCTCGGCAGAATCGTGTAAATGCTGGATTAAGATCTCGCGCGCGGGGGGGGGGGGGGGGGGGGTAGAATCGAGATCGCAATCTTTTAACGATTAATTGTGCAGCTTTATTTCCTGCTATAAAATATTTCAGAAATGTAATGGAAACAAACTCCCAAATGTCTTGTTTTAGGGATCAAATCGATGAGCGATTGATGATAAGACGGCATTTCTGAAGTTGTGAAAATGTGATTGATCATCAAAACTGCAATTTTTTGATCGACATCCGCAATTACAAAATCTTATCGAGAAAGCAGCAACAGCGCTGCTTCACATAAACACCTAAAAATCCAAATTATGTGTTGTTTTCAGGAAACAAAGAACCAACAACGGTTCGGATTCTGTTCCATAAACAGTATTTATTATAATATTCTATTCTATAAGCAAATCCTGCAGTTTGTTTGACCATTTTTACATTCCGATTTTTCGTTATCAAAGGTCGTTTTGCTTAAAATTTGTATGAATCGCGTCCATTATTTGTCAGAATTATACGTTTCAAACTTTGCCTGAAACAGCAGGCACTCGTTTTCACATCAACTGTGATGTACGCATTATCTTATAATTGCTGCGTCGTTCCAATTTGTCACCGTGATCATAAATGTGATTGTGCGGCTCCAAGTCCCGACTCATGATGTTGTTAAAAATGATAAATTTCATAATTGTTCCACTTGGGACAATTTAGCCCCACTAGCGGCTCTACATCGCATTGATGTTGCGAGAGATTTACTCGGCAAACACTTTATTGTTTTAAAGCCGTCTCGTTGTGTGTGTGAATATCGCATCAGCTTTGCGTAACTGTCAAGGAAGCGCTTTAACGCTGTACATCATCGCCGGATTCCAGCAAGGATCCACACCGATAATAAACGTGGAGGGGGGAGAGGAAAAAAAAAAGCAGATAAACAAGAAAAGATGCACAGCTCTTTCATTTTCTGGCCTCCCATGTTTCGACTTCATTTGTTCCCTGTAGATCCGCGAGCGCTGCCTGACGCATGAGCAATTAAATTTTTTCCCCTGAAAGAATCTGCAGAAGATCAGTGTCTCGCGGCATTACTCGTGGAAGGGAAAGAAAAAAAAAAGAGAAAAAGATCAGGGAAAAGAGAGAAAACCTCCCTCTAATGAGTAGATCCGCTGTTTGAACAACACAAATGGGTGAGTTCGCGGCGCGCTGACATTTCCGAAACAACGATGGAATTTCCTCCTTTTATTTCTTTTACCGTGTCATGGGCGATGTAGATGTAGACGCTCGTTGTGGACTTTTTAACTACTTTGTTTCTCGGCCCGCGGGCGTTCGAGGAAACGTGAGCGGTGGATTTGACGGAAAACGAGACGTCTGGATGACGGTGCGAAATTGGCGGTGGAGGGAGGAGCCAAATGCTCAGGACACTTTGTCACGCTGCCAGAATCTCGCAGAAGAGTCATGTCTGCGAGAGAAGACCGAGTGAAACTGCTCCAAGAATTAGAAATGTGCAAGAGGTGTAACGAGAGCACCAGACAGCCGTACTTGAGTAAAAATACAGATACTTACTGTAAAATATTACTGTAAATAATGCAGTAAAATTTACTCAAGTACAAGTATCAAGTCACCAATTTCAAAAAGACTTGAGGTAAAGTAGCAAAGTATGCAATTTTAAAAGAACTTAAGTATTTTACTCACGCTGAAAAACCCACCAAGAAATGTGAAAACAAGCTTGTCATGAGGTTTTGTTTTCCAATGCAGAAATTTAACACCTCAGTGTTTCAAAAATGGTAGAACAAAGTAGATAAAAAGAATTAAAGGTCAGTTTCAGTCCAACTGAAGTGTGAAAAGAAATAGAAAATACATCTACAAATACAGACAACTATTACATTAAAAAAAATAAATTTACAATAACAGTAAAAGACATTCACGCTTCTGATTCACAATCATGCAATTTAGTTGATAAATAGCCTCCGGTACCTTCAGCATTCTGCAGATGGCGATATTGCCTCGAAAATAACCGCGGTAGAAAAAGATGGCGACTTGTGCCGCATAATCACGAGTAACGAGTAACAGTAAGTGTCCACTCAATTGTAGAGGAGTAAAGAGTACAGACATTCGATCACACATGTAGTCAAGTAGAGAGTAAAAGTTGCTTTAATTTTTTATACTCTGTACAAGTACAAAGTAGCAAAAAAACATACTTAAAGTAACAAATACCATTTGCTCAAGTACTTTACACCTTTGGAAATGTGAATTCCACCAATAGTTCTAATTTTCTGACAATCCCAAGGGATTTCACAAATGAAAGTAGCTATGATCTGTATAAATAACATGCCATAAAACGCATAATTCCACAGGTCGTGAATTGAAATTATATGAGATATCATCTCATATGGCAAATTATTCCTATATTAACGCACACAATACAATAAGACAATTCTTTGACCAAATTATGGCCAAATCGGTATGATTCGCATGATAAAAGATCTGCATGATTAAAAAAAAAAAATGTATGATCTGCATGATAAACTGGCCATATCACAAAATACAGTTTTTGCGGTCTTTTTAACCTCAGGCCTTTGAGGAAACGTGAGCGGTAAATTTGACCGAAATCCCAAGCAATAAATGTCTTTTCCGAGCGGCGTCTGGATGACGGTGCGAAACTGGCGGTTGAGTGGAGGTGTGTGCACTGGTCAGTAAGCCCGAGCTTCACAATATCGTCTGGATCAATAGCGGCTTCTGGACATTGATTTAGGGACGAAATTAAAAACGTGATTCGGGGGGTAATTATTTAGAGCCTGACTTGAGGAGTTGACAGGCGAGTTTAAAGGCTTCTGGCGGCCGAGCAGGACGTCGACTCTGAACTCCACGTGCGTGATAAGCCTCATTAATTCTCTTCTCTTCTCGACAGGTGCATGATTGCCGATGAGGTAAGAGCGTTTCGCCGTTTCCCGTACCAACGGAAGCATCGACCAGTGTTTTTCTGTCCGTCAGATGGGTTTAGGAAAGACGATCCAGGCCATCGCCGTGGCGTACATCTACAAGCAGGAATGGCCTCTGCTGATCGTGGTGCCTTCATCCCTCAAATACCCTTGGATTGAAGAGCTGGAGAAATGGATTCCGGAACTCGACCCCAGAGACATCAACCTCGTGGAGAGCAAGTCCGACACGATGTACGACTGCCCTTCGCCAAAGCCTATATGTTTTATATAGTTTGGGTATAAGCTAGACTACAAAAGTCCCTCATTCCAGGGACAAAAAAAAACAGGGAAAAACCGCCTCATTGCAATGATTGATTGATTGATTGATCATCACAACTGCAATTTTTGAAGCGAAAATGTTCTGGTATGTTTGGGAAGTGGCGAAAACGGGTTATGAAGAAATGACAAAATCTCCTCAAGTAAAGCAGCAACAGATTTTTTTTGTTTCACAAAAAAGGCCTAAAAATCCAAATGATCCATTTTTTTTTCAATAAAAAAACCAACCAACAACGGTTCAGATTCTGTTGTTTTACAGTATAAACAGTATATTTTATAATATTATATTATTATTCTATACTTTACTTTTTGCATTTTTAGATTTTTCATTTTTTGGTCACAGTTCCTATGAATGGCATCCTTTTTTTTTATATATATAATTTGTTTGTTCTACACTTTGCATTAAACAGCAGGCAATAATTTTTACATAAATGGCATAAATTGGTGTAAGGAGGTGCAAACAGCCACGATGTTTCGAGAAGTCATGTCCGTGAGAGAAGACCGAGTGAAACTGACGTAAGAATGCAATGGGAATTTCAGCATTCGCAAACGTATTTGTAGTATAAACCTAAGGAATTCACAAAACGAAGCAGTTATTCATTTCTGTTAAAAACTTATTTTCTTTCTCAGTTTTTTGCTGCTGCTGAACACAAAAATGTCCCCTAGTGAGATTAATAAAGTCCATTCTTTCTTATGGTCCGTAAAAGATGAATCCCAACCTTTCCCAAATCGGTAGAATCGCGATCTTTTAACGATTAATCGCACAGCTCGCGTAACGAAAGCTCGTCAGCATCACAGACCGTAATGCACAAGTGTCTGAAACTCATTGGATGATACTTGTGCATTACGGTCTGTGATGCTGCCTTCGACAATTCAACCTCCTACGTGAAACAACACAAGGCTCTGTGTAGTCTGGGGAGTTGTTTAAACATCCTCCAGGATCTCATGCTTTATGGATGCTCTTGGCGGTACCTGGGTGGATGCTGGGACTGATTGTTCAGACGGTGCAGTCACAGGGTCATGTTGTCTTTTTGGCTGTTATTGATGCTTCTAAAAAGAGGCTCACAAATTGCTCCGTTTACCCTGAGAATTCTGGCCCCGGGTTGAGTCGACCTGTAAAGTCGTCGCCATGGCAACATCTCCCTCCGAGCTTGATGAAGGCCTGTCAGCGCGGTGAATGATATTTTAACTCTAATGGCTTATAGTGCAAAAAGGGAACAAACATCATTTTCTCGCAGCGCTCGGCTTACACAGTCGGAGAAGAGGCCAGCTTTAAAATGATAAACGCCCAACTCTCGCATTCCAATGAACGCGGGAAAGAGGTGAACTACAATTTCTAGTCGATATTTCGAAAGTCTGTCCACGCTGGTACTTGCAGTTTCAGTCCGAAAACTACTAAGTTTGTGATCAATGCGGTTTTATTTTTATGAGTCACTTTTTCGCTTTGTGTTTATGGTTGTCCAACGATTAATTTTTTAAAATAATTAATCGCAACTCCCTGACCAAATTAGTCGCAATTAATCACAATTAAATGACTAAAGCTTGTAATATTGGATATTGAGGTGTAATATGTAAATTCATGTAAACACTCGTTTAAATACTGCATTATAATTTGGTATAATTTTTGTTCAATTTGCAATATATTTTCTTAGTTTTTTAACCCTCTGAGGTCGAGTCGCTCTTTATTCAAGATAAAACGCACACAAAAAAAGTCAATTTTGGTTCTACATATAAGTGTTATACATCAATTGAAATTTAGGTTCATTAAATTTCTTTAGGTTATATATTTTTTAGGTTACACTCTTAATAAAAACAGGACATTGTGTGTATTTTTGTAAAAATAAGAATAATAAAACTAAAATGTGAAGCGCGTTTTGTCTTTTGTCAGCTGAAAACGAACTGTAACTTAATAAATACTTATCACTCTAACATAAAACACATGTCTACATAAAGCTTAGAATGTCTGTTTATAAATATAAGTGTAAGTAAACACAGTGTTTGTCTGTTTATCTAATCCCTATGAATCTAATGCGGCGGCTTGTTGAACAGAGATTTGATCCGACCAAGAATTCTGACCAGCAAGTTATTTGCAGTTGAAAAGGAACTTCGTCTGTAAAAAGAATAAAGTAAGTCGAGTCATAGTTTTAACAAGTCCATTCAAGAACATTCAGAACACCGCGAATGGAGACGAGATCGACGAGACAAGCAAGTGTCTGTCATTAAACACTTTTAAATATTGCGCATAAATAGCAGCAGGTGAACACAATCACTGTGCGCTGCTGATTGCAATGAGACGCACCTGGTGACACGAGCACGACTCTCTGCATGTCCCCAAACCGAAGTGAAAAAAACTGCAACTGTGTTAAAAATAATCTACGCATATAAATTAAGCATTTTAAATGAATCGCATTTGACAACGCGTTAACTTTGACAGGACTGGTTTTATTACAACTTGAGGTCGAAAGACGAAATATCTACACGTGTGTTATTACAGCAAAAACTACAAGAGTGGCCAGTTTGAAAAATGCCCAGACAAATCCGATAATCAGGGGGAAACTAAACTACCAATGATGGCACGGACATTACTAATCGAACACAGAAAGCAGTGTAACAGACTGAATTAATAGATCACACCTGCGACGCGCATATTTCTGTGCTGTGCCTTTAAGAGAAGAGCGGCTGTTTTAGTTTTAAAGACGCACGCGAGAAAATCTGCTTGTTTTATTTTGAACAAAGTCTTTTTTCGTTTAGAAATCATGGTTTCACGTAAAAAAAGAAAAGAAAGCGACAAGAAAAGCGACGAAGACCAGAAACAAAGCTACCGTAGGAAACCGCTCGCTCTCTCTCTCTCTCTCTCTCTATCTATCTATCTATCTGTAATGTAATGCCCCCCTAATGCCGCGATAAAATACCGATACCGTCTGTACAGTAGAAAATATCGTGATATGAATTTTTGCTCATATCGCCCACCCCTAACATAACTTGATTTGAGTAGGTTCCGAAATTGCCGCCCAAAAACGCAAACTGGACAATTTCAGATTTTGCCGTATTTTGCGATGGTGACGCACACAAGCCTGGAGCAGTGATGGCTTTTCTGTTTGGCAGGAGCATCAGCAGCAGTAAAGTGACGGTCCTGGGCTACGGGCTGCTCACCACAGACGCTCGCCCCCTGCTGGACGCCCTGACCAAGCAGCGCTTCAGTGTGGTCCTGGTGGACGAGTCGCACTACCTGAAGTCCCGGAACGCTGCTCGGAGTAAAATCCTCGTGCCGATCATTCAGAGCGCCAAGCGTGCCATCCTTCTCACCGGCACGCCAGCGCTGGGCCGCCCGGAGGAGGTACCACCACGTTCCGCAGATCAGCTACACATTCGCCGAGCTTTGCTTAGACGTTTGGCGATCTTTTCATTCGCTGAACGATTCTCTCTCATCGCTCGTTTCGACATTGCATGCAAAACCACAAACTTTCTATATTTTTTTTCTCTTGACTAGTAACATCAACTAGGTTCTTTGACTAGTAAGTAACATCAATTAGTTCCACTAGTTCCCTTGACTAGTAGTGTCAACTAGTATTGTTGACTAGTAGCATCAACTCGTTTATGTGACTGGGAGCATCAACTAGTTCAGGGGTGCCCACACTTTTTCGGTTCGCCATCTACTTTTCAAATGACCTAGTCAAAGCAATCTACCAGCTATAAATATTATATTTATATATATATATATATATGTATATAAACTTTTAATATGTTATAATTTTAATAAATGCATTATTAAATGATTTTGTCCTCAACTGTAGATGTTTGCTGTATATTGCCATCACCTCACTTTATATATGGTTTGTTGAGTGTCATTTTCTGGTTATAAACCCCAGTAAACACAGACTTCAGAATAAAATCTTTTTTCAGGTATGAAAATGTCCGAGTTGATAGCAGACTTACTTGACCTTTGTGTTTGCTCACTCATTCTCTCCGTTTATTGTATGTTTTTTTTAAACTCGACTAGCACCCGCCTCGTTCTTGTGCAGGTAATAAGCGCACGTGACCGCTGCTGCACACACACGCGCACACACACAGCTGACAGAGAGACACTCGTCGGAAATTAGAGTTTGTCAAAATCGTGTAAATGCTGGATTAAGAATGCGTGTGGGGTAGAATCGCATTTTACATGTTCCATCCTTTAAACTCATTTTTAGCCGATCTCTTACTCACAAACTTGCTAGAGTTTTTAAACAATTTTTTTTCCTCGACATTTTTCCCAATGTCATTCTTGACTAGTAGCATCAACTAGTTCAACTAGTTTCTTGGACCAGTGAGATCAGCTAGTTTATTTTACTATTAGCATCAACTAGTTCAACTAGTCTTGTTTACTAGTAGCATCAGCTAGTTTCTTGGACTAGTAAGATCAACTAGTTTTTTGGACTAGTTGCACCAATTAGTTCCACTAGTTTCTTTGACTAGTAGCATCAACTATTTCAACTAGTTTTTAGACTAGTGAGATCAATTAGTTTATTTTACTAGTAGCATTAACTAATTAATTTGACTTGTAACATCAACTAGTAAAACTAGTTCTTGGACTAGTAGTATCACCTAGTTTTTTTTTTACTAGCACCACACTTTCAAGTAGTTTCTTTGGCTGTTAGCGTCAACTAGTAAAAAATCATTCATTTGAAGCACTTGCACACGAGCAAATTAAGTTCTGCCTACATTCTTCTCGACAAACTTTTAGAGTCTCTCTCAACTAGCCTTGTTTACTAGTAGCATCAACTAGTTTCTTGAACTAGTAAGATCAACTATTTCTTTAACTAGTAGCATCAACTAGTTCAACTGGTTTATTGGACTAGTAAGATCAACTAGTTTTTTGGACTATAAAATCATTCATTTAAAACACTTGCATACGAACATATTAAGTTCTGCCCGCACTCTTCTCGACATAAACTTTTACAGTCGTCCTCTACGGCGCCATAAAACGTTTTTTTTTTTGTCACTTGGTTACGATCTGGCTGTTATGGTGAATAAAACTAATCAGAAAGCGGCCAAACATTTGAAGGGTTTTGCTTTCTGTCTGACACTGGTGTCGTCTTTGTAGGTTCTAGACAATAGATTTTCTCCCGTGTGGTGTTTTGCGGTTAAAGCTGGTGGAGGTGTTTGCCTGGATATTGCTCCATCACAGGGTTTATTTAACCCAGCGACCCGCAGTGAAGCTAGATTTTAAGTGATTTCGGAGCCTGAAAGCTACAAATGGGAAAAAAAAGCGGGAAATTTTCTCCGTTGTGTTTGCGGGCTCAAAAGCGCAGCGCTCATCTCGTCTGTTATTACTCAGTCCAAAGGTGTAGCGGTAATATTTGTACTTTACACAAACGCCCTCCTACTCGCTCGCTCGCTCTCTCGCTCGCCCACTCTCTCCTCCTTTTGTCCGCGTTCTGCCGGAGCCGGGACTCAAATCAGGCCAAGAAACTCGCAGACCATAATCAAGGTGGTTGCTATATTTAAATCTGCGGCGAATCAAGAAAACGGCACGACTCGTCGCATTCCTCCCCGCGTTAGGCCGCGTCCTTCAGCGGACGCGTACAACGGATTTTGTCGTTTAACCCTCCGTTATGTTCGTTTCAGAGGAACATCAATAATGTCCACGGGTCACTTTGACCAAGGGGTCTTTTATTATGCATATAAGTGTCAGAAAAAAAAGTGTGTGTGTGTGTGTGAAAGAGAGAGAGTGTGAGTGTGTGACACCGGAAAGAAACAAATAGTATTTGAACTTTCTGACTCTTCTGACTTTTTAGCTCCTATTTTGTCTGAAGGGTCAAATTGATATGAACATTATCTTTCTAACAAAAACACGTAGCGGTCGTTACAAATATGTCAACTGAAACATTTTTTTTTTATACTGTATGTAGATTACACTAGCTAAGACAAGCTGGAGAAATAATACTTTTAGGTGTTTTATTTTATTTTTAAACTTTTAACACCTGTCAATTTGACCCGAACACAATCTTTGTAATGTAATCATGTAGCGTGGTGTTACACATTTGTGAACTGATACATTACATACATATTTCTAGATGATAATTAAACCAAATAAGTCAAGATGGAGAAGTTTCAAATTGTGAAAAAATGCGTTTAAGTATTTAAAAAAATATTTTTAAACTTTGAAAACAGGTCAATTTGACCCAAACATAATAGGAGGGTTAAGCAAAGTAGATTTTAGTAGAGATGTTTACAGTAGAAATAGTAGAATCCAACGGTAAATTGTAAATTGACTTGATCTACGTCATTTTCAGCTGATCAGAAACTGATCCAGAATGACCCAGAAATGGAAAAGCTGAATTTTTGGAAATAGAGAATTGGAAAAGCAGAAAAAAAAGGTTTTAAATAAAAAAAAATTCAGATGTTGTCTTCAGATGAAGGGAAAAGCCATTAGGATGCTCATAAGTTTCTGAATGTACTTCACACATTCCTATGGAACACCGATTACTTGGCACCAAAATCGTAATTTTCATCGTGCAAATTCTTTGTGATTTCCATCGTTATAACGTTCTACATTTCAATCATCATTTTCACTTTCCATTTCATTTCATACGTTGGCTTGGTTAGCTCTTTTAAATAGAAATTTGGTCTAATTATGCGAGATATTGGGCTGATGTATTTGTAGTTTTTTAGGTTCTTCGGAATTCAAAGTAATGTTTTATTAAAAAAAATTGACCTATACTCTGCAACTAACCTGGCCGAATATACGCTGTAAATTTTTAATTAGATTAGCTGTGTTTGAGTTTTCGGCTCAGTCCAGTGTTTATTCACTCCTGATCGCACGTTTTTTAATATTTTAACCTTTTGTGATCATAAAGAATATTTTCTGGAGAAGTGTTTGTTTCGTAAGGTTTTCCTCACATTCTCTTTCAGCTTTTCATGCAGATCGACGCCTTGTTTCCGCGGCGATTTGGATCCTGGAGCGACTACTCCAAGAAATACTGCAACGCACACTTCAGGTGATGGCCACGGCTTTAAACTGAACTGCAAAACTAATAATGGGACATCGAAAAAACGTAACATGACAATTTTACTTCCGTATTTCTGAAGCAAAATGTCTTAAAACCTGGAAATACCATATACACGCACCACCAAAAAGAGCTAAAAATGGAGTAAAATTGTGGGATAATTTAAGAGAAGAGATAAAGCGATGTAAACATTTCAAACATAAATAAAATGGACATTCATTCGAATTATCTTGATTTTAAAAAATTATAAAAAAAGATTTGTGTCAAAGGTCAATTTATGATGTTGCTGTGTAAGGTATGTGGATATCAGTGCAGATATTAAAGGAAGATTAAGATTTATGTGTTAAAGTTGATTATAAAGGGGGCGGGGCTAGATAAATTGTGCTTTTTTCTCCCTTTCAAGCATGTATTATTGGGAAGAAAGAGATTATTGTATTATTATTGTTATGTTGTGGATTTATGTTGTTTTGATTTATGTGTACATTTTGTTTATGGGAATAAATAAATAACAAATAATGTGTCCCACTTTGTGATTGGTCAGCCACCAATCTAGGGGGTGTGTTTCGCTGTCAGGCCCACAGTTGCTGGGATTGGCTCCAGCATGACCCAGAAATGGAAAAGCTGAATTTTTGGAAATAGGGAATTGGAAAAGCAGAAAAAAAAGGTTTCAAATAAAAAAAAAAAATTCAGATGTCAACTTTGATGAAAGGAAAAGCCATTATGATACTCCGAATCCGAATCGGAATACTCCGTTTCCGAATGTACTTCACATATTCCTATGGAAAATATTTTTTGGGAAATATTTTGTGACTTGTGGTTTATCTGAAGATGAGTTGTGTTGAGAACATCTAGGTGTCTTCTGCTTTCCAAAGCAGCAGCAGCAGCAGAGAAAAGATGTGATGGGGATATAAGAATGACTGTTTTTAATAAAAGACCACACACACACACACACACACACACACAACCTGTCAATCATCCCTACAATCCGGACTAAAAATAGAACGTTCAAAATTAAAAACGTCTGATAACGTTAAGATCTCATCAGGGTGGAAACACCTGAGGATTTGTGTTTTATGAATAAATCTCATACGCCGGCGTGTGTGTGTGTTTGTTTTCTCGGCAGGTATTTCGGGGGCCGGCGACAGTGGGATTGTCGAGGAGCGTCTCATCTAGACGAGTTACACCATCGACTGAGTGAGATAATGATCCGCCGCCTGAAGAAGCAGGTGCTCACTCAGCTCCCGCCAAAGATACGCCAGCGGATTCCCTTCGACCTGCCCAAAGAATCCGCCAAGGTACCGCCAGATTATAATCCCGCCAGATTATAAACCAGATTATAATCCCCTTAATAATTATAAACCAGATTATAATCACCCTAATCATTTTAAACCAGATTATAATCCCTCTAATATCTTTCAACCAGATTATAATCCCCCTAATAATTATACACCAGATTATAATACTCCTAATAATTATAAACCAGATTTGAATCCCTCTAATAATTATAAACCAGATTATAATACCTCTAATAATTATAAACCAGATTATAATCCCCCTAATAATTAAACACCAGATTATAATCCCCCTAATAATTAAACACCAGATTAAATCACCCCCTAATAATTATAAACCAGATTATAATCCCCCTAATAATTATAGACCAGATTATAATCCCCCTAATAATTAGAAACCAGATAATAATCCCCTAAAACAAACATAATATAGATTAGATTTTAATTCATTTAGATTATAATTCCAGCCAGTCCAAGATCAGTAAAAAACAGTTGATTTTTGATGCTAAAATAAACATAATATAGATTAGATTATAATCCCAGCCAGTTTGAGATCAGTTAAAAAACTGTTTATTTTTTATGCTAAAATAAACATGATATAAATTAGATTATAATTAATTTAGAGTATAAACCCAGCCAGTCTGAGATCAGTTAAAAATAAGTTTACTTTAATGCTAAAATAAACATAATATAACTTCTATAGTATAGCTATTAATAATATAAAATATTATATAATTTTTGTATATTTGTTAAATAATTATTTTAAATATTTTAAACATATATTGTTACTTGTAAAAATGAAAAATTAAATGTTTAAAGTTAAAATAATAAACAAATAAAATATTTTTCATACATACTTTTCACTAGTAAATAGTAATTATTATAATGTGTTTTATATTTTATTGATACGATTGGAGATATGATTTTAGTTTTAATTATTATTTCTTTTATAAAATAGGTCTGTCTGTCTGTGTGTGTGTGTGTGTTGTATATAGTGTATAGCTGTGTGTGTGTGTGTGTGTGTGTGTGTGTACTACACACATACATTTAGCTTTATATGCTCATAAATAGATGGAATTAACAGTAATAACCAGTTTTTATATTTAATAATTTATATCATAATTTAAAACAGTAAAAAATGTATAACTGGAAAATACACAACATTTCTGAAAACATTTGAACATATGTCCTTAATATGAAGTGTCATTATTATGTTCAATAATTGCCAATTATTTATCTACTTTTTTAATGTATCCATGCCGTTTGCTCCTAAAACACAATCCTGATTTTACAGGAACTGTTATTATGTAACGGATGGAATCGGTTTCATTCTCATTACAGTTGAGTTTTTTCCTCCCGTTTCTTTCCGACTTTTCCTTTCCAGTCACTTGTTCGCCACTAACGGAACAAAAGCAGTTAAATATAGTGATTTACCCCGGTACAGCCGCTCCGAGCCTGTTGCTAGGCAATAGTATCCGATTAACACAAATTATCATTTCATCTCACTCGTCTCTGATCACTCTCGTTTATTTCCACATCTCTTTTTTTTTTCTTCTTTTTCCCTCTTCCTCCTCTCCACTGGCAGTTATTCAGAAAGGAATGGACGTTAGTAATCATCACATTCTGTTCCGAGCCGTCGCGTTTTGCAGGGCTCGGCTCATAATTGCTGCGTCGTCTAAAAAAAAAAAAAAAACCCCGTCTTGTTCTGCCGTCATTTCATTTTGCCGTGAACTTTCTGCGGATCAGACGTGTGAAAATCCTTCAGTCTGGCCGGAGATAAAGCTCTTTCTCTCCGTCGGCCTCATTCCTTCCCCGCGATTATTGTGTCTGTCTGTCTCTCTCCACCTGTCTTCCTCTCTAAGTAATGAGTGTGTGTGGGCAGGAGTGCTTGTACAGCAAATTCCTAGTGTGTGTGTGTGTGTGTGTGTGTGTGTGTGTGTGTGTCAGATTTCAGCAACACAAAGAGCAGCTCACCTGCTGTAGGAGCTCATAAATCATCTCCTGTCAGCACACACACATACACACACACACTCTCTAACACGTTTACACACACACACACACACTGCTCCAGAGGACAGATGTTCAACTTTCACTGTAACCCAAATCTTGCCAGATGACTTTTAAAATTAATGACCTGTGTTTTAACGAGCCGCTGGTCAAACATACACACACACACACACACACACTATCGGGCAATTCTTCATAATAATCCGGTTATGATTGTGGGTTTGGTGGTTTATCGGGTCGTGTTCAACCACATTATTGGGTCTTGTCTAGAGAAAGCATCAGTCTTTCTGTCTCCGTTGATGGAGGGATGATATCAATCTGGTCTGTTTTTTTATATAAAGGATGTCTGTTTTTTACAAAAGATTGTAAATGGACATGAGGGTGGTGATATTGTTATTTTATAGACGTTGTCTTTGCAGATGGATAAAAGGATATTGAGATGAAGAGAAGAGTAGAACGTGAGAGAGTGAGATCAAAAGAGATTGTGGATCAATGAATGGAGAGATGAATGAAGATTGATTGATAGATGAAACGTGGATCGATAGACGGTGGAATGGGTAGAGCGATAGATGGATTGAGTGATGGATGAGTAAATAGGAATAAATAGAAAATGATGGTTGTATGGATGGATGAAGACAGGGATGGAGAGATGAACCTTGATGGTTGAAGACCAAGATGAAGAGATGCCCGGAAAGAGATGGATGGATGAGGATAGAGATGGAGAGATCAATAGATGGTAATATATGATTTAAGGACAAGATAGAGAGATGATCAGAAAGTATTGGATGGATAAAGACGGAGATGGAGAGATGGATGGAGTGTACTCAATGGATAACGATCAGGATGGAAAGAACAGAAAAAGGTGTATGCATGAAGACCAAGATGGAAAGATAATCAGAAAGAGATGGATGAATGACGATAGAGATGGAGAGATCAATAGATAGAATAGATGAAACAAGACAAAGGTAGAGAGATGATCAGAAAGATAAAGACCGAGGTGGAGAGATTGATGGAGCGTACTGGATGGATAAAGACTGAGATGAAAAGAATAGAAAGAGGTTTATGGATGTCGACCGAGATAGAGAATATATCAGAAAGAGATGGATGAATAAAGGCCAAGATGGAAAGATGACGACCGGAGGAGGACTGAGATGGAGAGATGATCAGAAAGAGAGGGATGGATGAGGATAGAGATGAGAGATCAAAAAGAGATGGATGGATATAGATGGAGATGGAGAGATGGATGGTGCGTACTGGATGGATAACGACCAAGATGGAGAAATCAGATGACAGAGATAGTGAGATGATCAGAATGAGATGGATGGATGAGGATAGAGTTGGAGAGATTGATGGATGAGGATAGAGATGTAGCGATAGATGGATGAGGATGGATATGGAGAGATGAGGATAGAGATGGATGGATGAGGGTAGAAATGGAGAGATGGATGGATTAGAGTAGAGATGGAGAGATGTGGATAGATATGTAGAGATGGATGGATGAGAATAGAGATGGATATATGGATGGATGAGGATAGATATGGAGAGATGGATGGATGAGGATAGAGTTGTAGAGATGGGTGGATGAGGATAGAGATGTAGAGATGGATGGGGATTGAGATGGATGGATGAGGATAGAGATGGATGGATGAGGATAGAGATGTAGAGATGGATGGATGAGGAGAGATATGTAGAGATGGAGGGGGATTGAGATGGATGGATGAGGATAGAGATGAATGGATGAGGATAGAGATGTACAGATGATGGATGAGGATAGAGATGGATGGATGAGGATAGAGATGGAGAGATGGATGGATGAGGATAGAGTTGGAGAGATGGATGGATGAGGAGAGATATGTAGAGATGGATGGGGATTGAGATGGATGGATGAGGATAGAGATGTAAAGATGGATGGACGAGGATAGATGTACAGATGGATGGACGAGGATAGAGTCGGAGAGATGGATGGACGAGGATAGAGATGTAGAAATGGATGGATGAGGATAGAAATGTAGAGATGGATGGATGAGGATAGAGTCGGAGAGATGGATGGATGAGGATAGAGATGTAGAAATGGATGGTTAAGGATAGAGTTGGAGAGATGGATGGATGAGGATAGAGATGTAGAGATGGATGGATGAGGATAGAGATGGAGAGATGGATAGATGAGGATAAAGATGGAGAAATGACTTGTGAGCGGATGAAGAGTGAAGTGAGGAGGTGCTGATGGGAGGATGAGGATGGAGTCTCAGGTGGAGCGCAGGAGAATATGCATTAGTTGAGGGGCGGGGCAGGAGATTTATAGCACCAGCACGCCGCGCTTCCATCTTCCACTGCTGCTGTCACTGTGGCGCTATAATTGGGGAGGTCACATGACCCAAGGAGTCGTTCTGCAACTTCAGGGAATTGTGCCCCCCCCCCCTCCTCATCCTTTCTCTCGTCCCCACTTTATCTTCCTCTCTTACTTTCTGCTTTTCGCCAAACGGAGGGAAAGTAGGACAGTTTATGATATCATTAATTGTGCTGCCCTTTATAGATCCTCTCTCTCACTCTCTCTCTTTTTCTCTCTCTCTCTCTCTCTCTCCCTCTCTATCTCTCTCCATTGCTTTCTCTTTTTCTCCCTCTTTCTCTCTCTCTCTCCATATTTTTCTCTCACTCTTTCTGTCTCTCTCACTCCCTTCCTCTCTCCATTGCTTTCTCTCTCTCTCACTCCCTTCCTCTCTCCATTGCTTTCTCTCTCTCTCTCTCTCTCTCTCTCTCTCCCTCTTTTTCTCTCTCTCTATCTCGCTCGCTCGCTCCTTTTCTCTGTCCCTCTCTCTCCATCTCTCTCTCTTTCTCTGTCTCTCTCTCTCCATCTGTTTCTCTCTCTTCTGTCTCTGTCTCTCTCTCTTTCTCTCTGTACCTCTCTCCATCTCTTTCTATTTCTCTCTCTCTCACTTGCTCCTTTTCTATGTCCCTCACTCTCTCTCTTTCTCCCTCTCTCTCGTTTTCTCGCTCTTTCTCTGTCTCTCTCTCTCCATTTGTTTCTCTCTCTATTTCTCTCTGTACCTCTCTCTCTTCATCTCTTTCTCTTTCTCTCTCTTTCCATATCTCTCTCTCTCTCTCTCTCTCTCTCTCTCTCACAGGAAGCGAGTGCTAGTTTCGAGCAGTGGGAGAAGCTGATGGGCAGTGAGAGTGAGAGTGCCAGTGGGTTTGCGGAGGTGATGAGTCTCATCACACACATGTATAAGCAGACGGCCGTCGCCAAGGTAAACCTTCTTCTCCTCTATCTGTCGCTCTACACTGACGAGTTTGCGGATCATGTGACGTCTGTGCCCTATGAGCATCACGGGATTCACAGGATGTGTGTCACATTTTTATCAATCAATCAGGCGGAACATAGGAAAATAATAAAGTAATGAGTAAAAGGAGTTTGTCTTTTTTACATTAAATTTTGTATTAGTATTTAAGTTTGTTTCTCTCTCTCTCTCACACACACACTCTCTCTCTCTCTCTCTCAAAAAAAAGTCTTTAAAAAGAAAAATGTATTTTTCTGTGTTCAAAAATTAGGGAGAAAGAGGGATATACACACACACACATACACACACACACACACACATATATATATATTATGTGTGTGGTGTGTTGTGTGTATGTATATAATTATAATACATAATATATTATGTAAATAGACACAATATCTAATCTTTATAATACAGTACTGTCTCAGTACTGTATTATATATATATAGAGAGGAAGATATGTATACGTGTATATAAAGCTTACTCTCTCTCTCACACCACACACACACACGACTCAAAACGCGACTGTGACGAACACATCACGACTCAATCAAGATAACAGCAGCTGATGAATCTGTAGTGAGACGGTGTTAATAAACGAGTGTTTCTGGAGCTGTGATTGGTTATTTACAGCAGATCAGAGCCAGCCAATGCCCTCAGATGATATCTCTCTCTCTCTCTCTCTCCCCCTCTCTCCATCTCTCTCATCTCTCTCTACCTATCTCTCATCTCTCTCTCTCTTATCTCTCACTGTTCGTCTCTCTCACTCCTCTGTCTGTCTGTCTGTCTGTCTCTCTCTCACCCCCCCCCCCCTCTCTCACTCTCTCTCCATCTCTCTCATCTCTCTCTCTTTATCTCACGGTTTGTCTCTCTCTCACTCCCTCTGTCTGTCTCTCTCTCTCTGTCACTTTCTCTCTCTCTCTCTCTCTCTCTCCTTCTCCCTAACGATGAGGGACAGCATGATGTCGTCGCTAACGACCGCCATGGCAACCGGCCCTTCAGTTCTGCACATCAAACGCCGTTGCCATGGGAACCGACCTCAGCGTTGACCTTTTGATCGCCCGAGAAGTTCAGGCTCAGATCTGTGAGGGACTTAACAAGGTGTTTTATGGGGCCCGGACCGGACCAGACCAGACCAGACCAGACCGAAGGAACTTTGAAGCGTTTGTGGTTTCTCTCAGACCAACGACTTTCCTCGGCCCGTCTCTGCTTTTCATCTTCCTTCTGTCCGACTCTTCCTCCTTCTCTCCAGCTACTTTATACCGTCCTCCTGAGCACAGCGTGTGTGTGTGTGTGTGTGTGTGTGTGTGTGTGTGTCCTAGACACACCGACCTGTGAAAGCGTTTTTTTTTTTTAATTTGTCAAGCCCATGTGTTCCAGTCCCTGCTGCTCGTGTCCTCTCCACTCTTTCATTTATTGTTTGCCGCTGAGTTGATATCCTCTCTCACTCGCTCTGTCGCTCGCTCTCTCTTTTTCTCACTCACTCTCTCTTTTTCTCGCTCTCTCTCGCCGTCTCTGTCTTGCTCTCGCTCTCTGTCCATCTGTCTCTCTCTGTCTTTCTCTCTGTCTCGCTCTCACTCTTTCTCTCTGTCTCTCTCTCTTTCCCTCGCTCCCTCTGTCTGTCTGTCTTTTTGTCTCTCTTTCTCTCTCCATATCTCTCTCTTCCTCTGTCTGTCTGTCTTTCTCTCTCTCTCTCTTTCTCTTCCTTTCCATATCTCCCTCTCACCCACTCACTCTCTTTGTCTCTCTTTCCCTCGCTCCCTCAGTCTCTCTCTCTCTCTCTCTCTCTCTCTCTCTCTCTCTCTCTCTCTCTCTCTCTCTTTCTTTCTCTCCACATCTCTCTCTCTCTCTCCCCCTCTCTCTCCCTACCTCTCTTTCTCTCTCAGGGCGGAATTGTGCAGTGTCAGGAATGGTGTCACTTTCTGAAATCGCTGTTTTTGCCAAGTGAAAATGAGTGAACCGAGCACGCACACACACACACTCACGAGTGTTGAAGAAGAATCTTTTGCGCTCCATCACAGAGTTCCGGGCACCAATTAGTGATTATTAAAAAGGCAAAACTCTGCGTTAATGAGCGAGTGGAGCTGTGAGCGAGACTCGGCTGGATTTATCGCCACTGATTTAGTGATTTTTGTCTGGAACTGGAGTCGACTCGGTATATCTGGGGGTAAACAGAAATCACAAAACATGGCAGCAGCAAAACGCCAAAGATGCTGATGCTTAATGGGTAATTAAATGAATAATAAGTTGCTTACAGTGTTCCCCCGCGCACTGGAAATAAACGCACTGTTGCCGTGTTTAGCTCCATTTGCCGAGTTGATTTCCCCGTTTTTTGGACGCATCACATACGAGAATGGAGAGATACGGTACGATACTGTGGTATCTTCACTTCCTTCCGTGATCAAACTCGTACTATCTCAAGTTGCTCACGTCAAATCTAATTTCAAAATGTTAAAAATGTGGTTTTTTTTTTTTCACACAAAATATGAAAAAGTTGTTAAATAGCATTTTGGTCGCTTCGAGAACAAAACAAAAACGTTATAGAATAGTTGCACACTCATTCAATTTTAGAACGATATTCATGACAAAAATAGAAAAATTTGTCACATTTTATTTAGCTTCGCTCAAAAACGGACACAAATTTTACACAAATTTTAGGACCCATTTTGCAAGGTTGATCTGGCGCTCACACTTGGCAGGATTTGGATTTTAGGCTTGAACGTCAAATTAAATTAGTAAGGAAGTTATTAGCGGTGCTAAAAATTGTGAGCTCTATTGTAATTTAAAAAAAACATGAAAATGCAATTTAGTGACGAGAAGTTCACATTTCTACCGAAAAATCTACAAAGAGATTGACAGACGATCCGGCATGACATTTTCCATCGGATGAAGCTAAACTATCAAGTCTGTACCAAATTACCGTATTTACGTGAATATAAGCACCCCCTTGATTTTTGAGGCACAAAATAAAAAGGTAAAAAAAAATTATTTTTTTTGTTTCTGCTAAATTACATTAATTTTCTCTTTAAAATTCTGTTTTTTTTTTATTTAACAAACCTAACTTGTGACTCGTATCACTTCAATGTCGTTTTACTTAAAAATAATAAAACAATATTTTATTTTAGCGATCGTAACTACACCTCCCATCATGCTTTGCTGCTCACTGGTTCCCATGAGCCTTTGCGCTAAAAGAGCATAGAGTAAAGCTGACTGAGCTGGTTTATGTTAGACGTAAATATTAGAACAGTGGTGTTTTTCTCTGTGCAGCAGACAGAGCGATTAGATTGTGTTTGACTCCGTGTTCTTGGTTTTGAACTGTTTTCTGTTTGCTCCGAAGCTTTTGCAGCTGCTGGACTCGTTTTCAAGCGCTAGCCCGTTAGCCTTTAGCACGCCGATCTACCAGATGTGGTCTGTTTGTTCAAATATTAATGATTGTTTTTGGTTTAATCTTACTACTTTCTCTGTTATTTTGTCCCTGTTAAGTGTCGCAACGTTTCTAACGTTTCTTTATTTCTGTTATTGAGCTAATATTTCATACGCGCGTCTGCCTCCAGAACCATTATTTAAAGAAATGAGCGCTTATATGTACGTGAATGTGAAATCTGCGATTATTAGCACCCCGACAGTTTTTGAACCGCTAACATTGGATAAAAACGGTGCTTATATTCGCATTATTACAGTATGTGTTTAACTCACACAACAGCGGAGAACATCTCAAGCTCAGACGCGCTTATGACACTCACCGAACAATCGCTATAAATCACATCGGTAATGACGCTTTTTCGCCGCTCTCCGCTGACCTCAAATGAGCGGATGGGCTGCGAATCGTCCAATCGGATTTTTCCAAGGCGCCTGATTCATAATTCATATTCCGTCTCACATTCGCGGTGATGCCAAATCGCTTTTTTTTTTCTTTTTCCTGACTATCCGGATCTAAATTCCCCGTCTCTCTCTCTCTCTCACAGGCCGGAGCGGTGAAGGACTACATCAAGATGATGCTGGAGACAGAACAGCTGAAGTTCCTGGTCTTCGCTCATCATCTCAGCATGCTGCAGGCGTGTACCGAAGCTGTCATCGAGGCCAAGGTGTGTGTGTGTGTGTGTGTGTGTGTGTGTGTGTGTGTGTGTGTGTGTGTGAGAGCCGAGATTGTGGTGAAAAAGCAAAAGTATGTCAGCACCTCAACAGTGTTCATTAAGTCAGCCGCAGCAAAGCCTGTCACACACACACACACACACACACACACTGACCTGTGCAGAAAAAGAAAGAAGTGTGTGTGTGTGCCCAATGAAAGATAAGGCCAAAAAGTGTTTGTGTGAGAGGAAAAAGGTGGAATGAAAGGGCCTGACAGCGCTAAAGGAAGTGAGGTAGAGTGGCTCCTCCGCTTTAGCACGTTCCCTCACTAGGGCTCAAGTTCATTTGTGCACTGGAAGAAAGGGTGGTTTTTATTCGTCGGAGCCGCGGGGAGGTTTCCAGGTCTTCCGGACTGTATTACCAGTATTTTTTATTTTTTACACTAAGCACTCGCACTGTAATTTCACCCAGATTATTAGTCGTGATAAAATGTTAATTTTTTTTTTTTGACGTTTAAAGCACACTTTTTAGTATGTTTTTCATTCATTTTTTTCTTTTCTTATGTTTGTTTGTGAAGATTGCTTTTGTTTTCAAAATGTTTATGGACTTTTTAAAATTGTGAACATGCTGCTGCAGGTCAAAACATATTAGTAGTAATAATAATAATAATAATAATAATAATAATAATAATAATAATAATAATAATAATATTTTATTTATAAAGCACTTTACATTTGCAAGCAAATCCCAAAGTGCTGCAGAAAGAGAAAAAATTGTAAAATAAATACTAAAAAATTCAGTAAAAGTGAAATAAAAGTAGATGTATAATAATAATGATGATAATAATAATAATAATAATAATAATAATAATAATAATAATAATATATGACTGCAAATAAGTAAATACAGTATATGGGAACATTTTTAAAAACAATCACCTAAAATCAATGAATTTATCATAGCCTCTCGTCCAAAAAACACATGTATAAATTAGACGTAGAAATTTAGTTTTATATTTTTTAGGATTTTAAAAGTTCCTGGTGGTTCGAGAAACATTTCACCTTGTGTGCAGATGTGATGTGGCGATTTTCTGCTCAATTGTTCCGTCGTCTTTGGGACGTTTATGATCGACTTGAAATGTGTCGTTCATGTTTTAACACTTAAATGAATAAGACAGAAATAAATTGGAATTAGCAGATTATTTGTATTTGAAGTAAGATCAGATTTATTAGGAGGATGTTCCGGTGACGCCTGTAATGTCTGGCTGGTAACAGTGTCGGAAATATAATCTTGACAGCCATTTTAAGGTTTAAATGTCGTCTGCGCTTTGCTGTCATGGAAACCAAATTGCAAAACTAGTTATAACTTTACAGAGGAAAAACTTGGTAAGTGATATTATGACAGTAAAATCATCATCCCACGTGTTGTTTGTCTTGTGGGTGTATTTTTAACATTTCTTAACACTTTTTTTTTCATTCCCTTACACTGTCTTGACTTTCCCTTCCGCTTGTCAGGTTCTGACATATTCCAAAAGTGTTAAAAATATTTGGCGCTAAAAATTCTGGCTGGCTAAAACTCATGTGTTTGAATCTTTAATTAGCGTGGAAGTGTTTCTGTTGTGTAGCTTTTTGTGTCTATCGGAGGGCATTGGTCGGATGTCCAAAATGTTTTTTCTTTTGTTAATTTGACATTTTTTTATACACGTCTGGACTCTCATCTCCCTGCATTCTAGCAGTAAGAAATAGACACGCTCCTTTCTGAAACCGTAAATATTTAGGAACTTGGGTCAACATTTTCAAAAGTAACCCGATTTTTCTCGGGTCGACATTTTCGAACGTAACAAACGCTTTTCGTTATCTAGTACATTCGTAAGTTGGGGTGCCACTGTATATCGTAATCTCAACAATATTTCGCAACAACAAAATGGGGAAAATCTCAAAAAATATTGAACTCGGGGACGATGTGACCTCCCTCATATTTTTGGAATTTTCGTTATCTAGTACATTCGTACATCGGGGTGCCACTGTATATCATCATCTCACCAACATTTCGTAACTACGCCTGTGAGAGTAGATAAATAAAACAATGTTTGTGAAATTCAACGAAAACAAAAAAGACAATTTCGCAAAAAAATTTTGAACTCGGGGATGATATGAACGCTCTCATACATTCGATTCGCATTTGCTTCACGATTGTCGCAAGTCAGTCTAACACAGGGGTGTACAAACTTTTTGATTTTTTTCGGCCCACATTGGGTTCTAACATTTGACAAAGGGGCCGGACCGGGCTCAGGGGGAAAAAAATACGCATTTTAGCATATACACATTTTTGTATATAATTTAGTATTTAACATTAAATAGTGTTAATTTCTATTTTAAAATGCATTAAAAAAAAA
>CM051507.1:5420632-5434496 GCA_028031935.1 Paedocypris micromegethes
TTTTTTTTTTTTTTTACGTCCAGGACATTTGAAGCATATGAACTAGAGCTGCACGATTGATTGTTAAAAGATTGCGATCTCGATTCTACTCTCCTCGCGATTTTAATCCAGCATTTACACGACCTCCGTGAACTTGGCCCCCCACCCAACGCCAAAAAATGCGAAAATAGTCGCATTCGTTTGTACTTCGTTTGTGCTCGTTTGTGCTGCAAAAAGTTTCGTTTGTGCTTTTTTTTTTTTTTTTTCAGATATTAAAAAATTTTTATAGGTCATCTAAGGTTACTCAGCCCCCCAGATAGCTCCAAAATGAACGGAAACAGTCTCCTTCGTTTGTGCTGCAAAGATTTTCGTTTGAGCTTCTTTGGTTTTCCAGATATTAAGCTATATTTAAGCTAATTTATTTTGTTTAATATCTGAAAAATTATAAAAGCACAAACGAAACTTTTTGCAGCACAAACGAGCACAAACGAAGGAGACTATTTTCGCATTTTTTGGCGTTGGGTGGGGGGCCAAGTTCACGGAGGTGATTCAGACTACGATGATCTACAACAAATGTTTGAGAACAGTGTATGTGAGTCGAGTGGCAGTAGAGTTAAAAAAAAAAAAAAAAAGCTGAAAATAAACAGGGAGAATGAGTGATTAAACACAACGGTAAAGTAATTCTGATATCAACTCAGACATTTTACTACCTGAGAAAGGATTTTATTCTGAAGTGTGTGTGTGCGTGTGTGTGTGTGTGTGTGTGTGTGTGTTTACTGCGGTTTCAAACCAGAAGACAACACTCAGCAAACATCTACAGTTGAGCACAACATTATTAGCCCCGCCTACAAAATAACCATTGTTTGATAAGTGTTTCAAAAGTGCTTTTAAACAGAGATAATCATTTTGTCCTCAACTGTACATAATACTGTACAAAGCAAAGAGTAATACATGTTTTCTTGCTGTCTGACAATATGATTTTCAGGGTTAAATATTTAAAAAAAATATTTATTCTTTATTCTTAGCAAAAAAAAATCGTGATTCTCATTTTGTCCAGAATCGTGCAGCTCTAATATGAACTAAATTTCAAACGACATGAGCGAATGGTTTTCCTTCGATATGAACCCCCGACGTGTAGTTTCACTCGTGCCAATGTCTGCCCGTGACTCACAGCAAAACGTGAAACACGATGGTTTTAGCTAATGGCTAAACGGATCATTTTCATCCAGTTTGAGATGAGACTGGTTGTTAACGGTAACCAAGAATCACAGACTTCATAAGTTACCAACGCCAACAAAACCACATCTGTCAGACAGTGACGGATTATTTTGTGTGTTTTACAGACTTGTGATCAGATTACTTGTTGTTTTGTACCTGCTCTTGAAGAGTTCCTACACTTTCTGAAAGATAAACTCAAGCACTTTTCTAGCACTTTCAAGGTCCATTTTCGAGTTTTTACAAGTTTTCTTGTCCTCATTCCAGTTATATTCCAGTTAAATTACTTTATATTTGTATTTTGGTATAACCGTATTTTTAACATAGTTTAATAATGTTTAAATACAAATAAATACTATTATAATGATAAATACTACATTAAATTAAATAATAAAATAAAATCTGAAAAATTACCAACGGAAGGCCGCAGTAAAATGATCAGAACTTGACCGAGACAAAAAGGTTGGGGATCACTGCGTTAATGCATTAAAATTTGTCTGTGCTAAAGTTGAATCTAAAGTTTAGTATGAACATGGCGTCGAAATCTTGTACGACCAATGATATCACCTGTGGAACGAAAAGACGTTTTATGTCAGAAAATAATTCAGGTGGCCGTCGCAAAGCATTTTGCCGTTCACACATTCACAAATTTCACACATTCTAAAAAACAAAGAGCAGCTTAGCAAAATAACACCAACCCTGCAAGAAAACACCAACGAAAGAACAGTCAAAAGGCTTCGTTTTGATGATTGAAACACAGTCCCATAGTAGCAGTTAGAGTAGTAGTGGAGTTGTCGACTCTTCTAATAGAGAAAGCGTACGCTCCGCCAAAGTTCGGCTCCGGTCCCGAGGACGTGCACTTATCCAGAGTCCACTGTTTAACCAAATTTTCGAGCATTTTCAAGCACTTCATTTAAAATTCAAGCATTTTCGAGGCCTTGAAAACACATTGTCGAAATTCAAGCATGTTCAAGTATTTTGAGCAGCCGTAGGAACCCTACTCTACAGTAATTGCATTTCGCGTGTTATATCTATTGGTTTACCAGGCAAACTACATCCGCATCGATGGCAGCGTCCCATCAGCCGAGAGGATCCAACTGGTCCATCGCTACCAGAACGATCCGGAGACGCGTGTGGCCATACTGAGCATTCAAGCGGCCGGACAGGTATTTACGCCTTGTTGTGTCGCGTGTCGTTTAAACCTCTCACTCCCGCTTCAGGGCCTGACCTTCACCGCCGCGTCTCACGTGGTCTTCGCCGAGCTCTACTGGAACCCCGGGCAAATCAAGCAGGCGGAGGACAGGGCACATCGCATAGGACAGACCGCCACTGTCCACATACACTACCTCATCGCCAAGGGAACCTTCGACACCGTCATGTGGTCGATGCTCAACAGAAAGGTACCGCCATTTTGGCTTGATAAAAAAAAAACGTTGCTTTTTTGCCCACTTATGATGAGCGTTTTTGTCTGATTATAAGACTTTTTTAATATTTTAAGTAAGGCTGTCAAAGTTAACGCGTTAACGCAGGCAATTCATTTCAAAAGGTTATTCGCGCCATTTATTCAGGTGCAGTTTTTTTCACTTCTGGTTTGGCGACGTGCAATGATGTGCAAATAGACCACGAGAGCCGTGCTCGGGTCACCAGGTGCGGCTCATTAAGATCAGCAGCGCACTGTGATTGTTTTCACCTGCTGCTTTTTAGGCGCAAAGTGTTGTCCTCAAAAAACACAACGTCCTTTTTTAATTAAGAGTGTAACCTAAAAAAATAGGTACTTCAAACTTTCAGTTGATGGATAACACTTATATGTAAGACCAAAATTGACCTGTTTTGTGTGTTTTATCTTGAAAAAAGTGCGACTCGACCTCGGAGGCTTAAAAAACAAAGGGAATATATTGCAAATTGAACAAAAATTATAGTCAATTATACTACAGTATTTAAACTAGTGTTTATTCAGCGTTGAGTTGACATTCATTTACATAGTACACTTCAATATCTAATACTACAAGCTTCAGTCATTTAATTGCGATTAACCGCGATTAATTTGGTCAGGGAAGTGCGATTAATTAGTTAAAAAAATTAATTGTTTGACAGCCCTGATTTTAAGTGACTTGTAGTCCAAAAAACACAGTAGATCTTCAGGTCTCCCGATATCAAGATTCGTTTTTCCGTTTTTCCGTTGACCGTCTTAACAAAATAATTAGTCGGTCGGCGTTTGACAGGAAACGGTCACGGGCAGTGCGCTGAATGGAAAGAAGGAGTATTTAAACGCCTCCGTGGGAGACAAGGAGAAGTGGGACTTCCTGAACTTCGCTCAGGCCTGGACGCCGAGCGAGACGGCGAGGCCAGACTCTGAGGACGACCGAGACGCCGTGTTCTTTTCTCACGTACGTATGGCTTATCGATTTTTATAAGCGCTTACTATATTATATTTACTATTTGGCTTGATCATCAACACTTCCCCCGCAGTTTGAACGGGACAATCAGCACGACATCCGCTCCTTCTTTTCGCCCTCTGGGAATAAAGACAAAAAGAGGAAGCGAACGGAGGCAACGACCTCACCACTCCCCCAATTACCCGAAGGGGCGGAGTCAATAAGGTCCCCAGAGAGCCCGAGTTCTGATAGGCTGGCTGATCTGGGAGGCGACTTTTCCCGGCAGGTGAAGCGCTTTAGACAGGCTAGCCCCTCGTCAGGACGCAGCGCCCCCCGCAGGCTCTCAGCGGGAACACTCGCCCCGCGACACATCCAGAAGTGGGACTGTTCCTCCTGTACTTTTACCAACAGTGGACTGATGCTGCGCTGCGAGATGTGCGAGACGCCACGTGGTCTGCAAAAAGGTGATCTCTTCTTACACACACACACACACACATTACATATACAGTGGTACCCCAACTTCCGAAATTAATTTGTGCCGAGAGTCGTTTTGTTCGGGGAAAAATTCGTTATCTGAGCCGCATTTTATATCATGTAATCCATCTAATCCGTGCCATGACTTCATAAATTCAGGCAAAAAATGTTTATTAATGATGAAATATTGGTAATAAATGTAATTAAAACATCTACAGTATATAATGATACAACGGACAATCTCACATGAACATTTACCGCCATCTTGAAATGCCGTCGTGCAAATCCCTGAGATTTCCGTTATTACAGTAATTACAGTAATCTCAGGGATTTGCACGATGCTCATTTCAAAATGGCGGCTCTACGAGAGGGAGAAAATCATAATTATTTTATATTTTGGAAGCACAACTTTATGAAACTGACTTTTTGTTGTTGTTGTTGTTTTGGTTTATTTGACGTGCAAAGAAGATTAAACAACCAATTTATACACGTCAGGACTCTCATCTCCCTGCATGCTAGCGGTAAGAAAAAGACGTGCTCCTTTCGTATAGCAAAAATATTTCGGAACTCGGGTCGAAATTTCCTTTTCAGTTTTATTTTCATTATCTAGTAGTACATTTGTAAGTCGGGGTCCCACTGTATATCACAATCTCACCAACATCGTGTGTCTACGTCTGTGAGAGAAGATAAATAAAAGAAATCGTTTGTCAACGGCAACAAAATGGGTAATTTCGGTAAAATGGGTAAAAAAAAATCTGGGACGATGTGAACGCCCTCATACATTCGGTTAGCCTTGGCTAAGTTCCAAATTTTAGTTCTTTTGACATTGTTTCTAATCTTTCTTATAACATCTCCACACGTCACACGGATAAAATACAATGATATTAAATGAAATAGTTGTAGCATTATGTAGCTTGTTAATTCACTCACGTCAAAAACGGCCATAAAGTTGAACTGAATCCAACTCTCCGTGATGCGGAGACACTCTTTAAAAACCTTGTCAATTGTCTCGTCAATTTGACACCGCGTCTGGTGTGACGTACACCATCGGGACTTCACGGGCGCTCACAAGAAACCAGATGCCAAAAAGTCGTAAGTCGTTTGTTATTAGACATTTTAGCATCGCGTGCAATAAAATGTATTAAATTAAATTGAACCTTTATTAGTCCCTCATGGGGAAATTTTTTCTCTGCATTTAACCCATCCGATCAGACATGAACTCGGAGCAGTGGGCAGCCACGGTGCGGTGCCCGGGGGGCATGTGGGGGTTCAGTGTCTTGCCGATGGACACTTAGTTGTAGAGCTAGTTGTAGGGGGGATTCGAACCGGCAACCTTTTGGACACCAGTCCAAGTCCCCTACCACTGGACCACAACTCCCAATGTTCCTATTCATTGAACTACTATTTCAACAAACTACAAAGAGAACGTCGACTCTTCTGGCCGATTAAATAACAGCTGCGGACGAGGATGATGTTCTCAAGGACGAATTCGGAATTTTCCAAAATTGTCCGTAATCCCTGCAATCCCTGGTTGGGTTGAGATTGTGAATCTTATGGTTTAATCTAGTTGTTTAGCGGGAGGCGGGCTGCTTGGACCGTGCCGTGTTTGATCGGTTTTATGAAGGCGCGACTGATCCAAGGCCCTGATCCTCGGCAAGCAAAGTCAAAAAGCCGGCTGCAGGAGTGAAAGCGAGGGAAAAGCCAAGCAAAGCAGCGGGAATAAAGGGAGGTGGGCTCGCTGAAGGACGGGAATAGATCGGATTGAAAATGCTTCATTATCACGGCCAACGTGAGGCGGAATGGATTTTGTCACCTGTCAAATCAAGAATGCCGCTTTCATTCAGCGTCAGCGCGGGAAAACTTTGTTAAAATCTTCATAAGCTTTGTTTCCACTGGCATCGATCGGAGCGTCAGCCCGTCCTCTGACAGCAGCCTGGTGATGCGGAATCAAACACACAGATATAAGCGCAGAACAGGCCAGCTGCTGCTGTCTTATTACCCACGTACATCTGTGTGTGTGTGTGTGTGTGTGTGTTTCTCCCCCACAGCGATGTGTCGGAAAACCACCGGCTGTACACAAATACTGATCAAAATGGAAAACGTTTGAATCTGTTGCGTTTGTTTTGCTTGAAATCCAGAACAGATACGTATGGAGAAGAAAAGCCCGCCACTCCCAACCCCCCTCACGCTTTTTTAAGAAACGCTTGTACGCGCACACACAAGGTATCTTTTTTTTTTTTTGCTATTTTATATATAAATTATATAAAGTGTCGGCTTTTTGATCATAAATTTGATCCGACCGAGTATTCTGACGAGCAAGTTATTTGCAGTTGAAAAGGAACTGCGTCTGTAAACCAGATAATCCACCTACATACATTAAAGTGTCTTTCCTTAAACACTTGTGCCTAAATAGTAGCAGCTGAACATAATCACTGTGTGCTGCTGATCGTAATGAGCCGCACCTGGTAACAAAATGTATCAACAGAATTAACATTTAAAATGAAGTGCCTAAAGCAATTGACTTTGACAGCACTAATATATACATATTTTTATTTTTGTCATATTTTCATGATAAGTCTCAAAATTCTCACACACGAACACATACGCACACACAACCACTATCTTTTTTAGAACATAAGATGCAGCTCTTTCTATTGTTTGGGTCTATAACTACACTAGGTGTTGTTTTCTATATAAGCCTTATCTAATCTATCTCTCTCTCTCTCTCTCACACACACACACACACACACACACACACACACACACACACACACACACACACAACCAGCATCATCATCATTTTTCTCAAGATCATGAAATATATGTTTATTTAGGTTTTGGCTCCATAAGAGACCAAGATGTTGGTTTATAAGTGTGTGTGTGTAGCTACTATATGTCTCTTTATTTTAATCATCTTTCATCTGTGACTTTTAAACCTCACACACTTAGCGAGTGCAGAAGATGCTCTGAAGTCTTTCCTTCACTCACGCGTCCTTCTATATGTGAAAGGTCAGTTCTTTTAACGGCGCTTCGCTCAAACTCTACGCCGGCTTTTCATTGGCTAGTTGATTTCTACTCTTTCAGACTGACTATAGAGTATAGTAGAGACATGTTAGGGTCACGTGACCTCGCTCAGTTGTTCTGGAACATGATGGGAAATAACTGCGACTATACATACACAGTACTGTATGTTTTATCTTTTTAATGGAGCTTCATTGGATCATTATAAAAAGTGTATTCAAAATGTAAACACTGTCTGTCTGTCTGTCTGTCCATTCATCTAACCTTTGTCTGTCTGTCTGTCTGTCTGTCTGTATCTCTATCTATCTATCCATCTATTTTCTTTCTTCTGTGTGTCATTTCATCTGTCTGTCTGTCTGTCTGTCTGTCTTTTATCTACCTAAATCTTTGTCTGTCTGTCTATCCATCTTTTCTTTCCCCTCCATGACTCTGTCTGTCTGTCCGTCTTTCTGTCTGTCTATCCTATTGTCTGTCTGTCTATATATAAATTCTTTCTTCTACCTCACTCTGTCTGAATATCCTTTCATCTGTCTATGCATCCATCCATCTACCCGACTCTCTGTCTGAATATTCTTTCATCTGTCTGTCTGTCTATCCATCCATCCTTTCATCTACCTGATTCTCTGTCTGTCTGTCTGTCTGTCTATCCATCTTTCCTTTCACCTTCCTGACTCTGTCTGTCTGTTTGTCGATCTATCCTTTTGTCAGTCAGGTAGACGAAAGAATTTATAGAATTTATAGACAATCTATCTGTCTGTCTGTCGGCCTGTCTATCCATCTCTCCTTTAATCTACCTGACTGTCTCTGTTCGTCTATCTATCCTTTTGTCTGTCTGTCGGCCTCTATCCATCTCTCCTTTAATCTACCTGACTCTGTCTGTATATCTATCCTTTTGTCTGTCTGTCTGTCTATCCGTCTCTCTATTCTTTTAACTATCTTGACTCTGTCTGTTGGCCTTTCTTTTCATCTGTTCCTCTATCTCTCCACACATACTCACACTCAAAGACAGATTTTCAACAATCGTACACAGTTTTGCTAATTCTGCTTATCGTTGACTATTCTCTAATCATTTTTTCACTTTGACAGAAATCATCTTGTAGCTTGATTTTTTTTTTTTCCCCCTTTACCGTTAAATTTAACTTTGGAAGGTATGTGCGCGCGTATTTGTGTGTGTAAATGTACACAAACATACATATGTATAGCATTCAGCGTTTGCATATCAGTGCTTGTTGACGTTGAGTGTGTTTTACAGTAAATGACAGCAGCGCTGCGCCATCGACCCGACGCCAAGATCAATTCAGAGTGTAAAACAGCACGTGACACACCCATCACCGTCACTATATAATCCGTCTGCAAATTATTCATCACAATCCTGAGAAAATCCCGAAAGTTTGATCTTCGAAATATTCAGGGTTCCTACACTTTCTGTGAGATAAAATTCAAGCACTTTCACGGTCCATGTTCAAGTTTTGGTCAAATTTAGTACAACAAACAAAAGTACAGTTGTCAAAATAAATGAATCAAAATAAAACATGACCAATTTGTGGAAAGGTTTTGTGGGATTGGTGGGGAAAAAAATGGATATTACATTTTAGTATCTTTACTAACATTAAATAAAGTTAGAATACAAAGTAAGAAATTAGACATCTGCCATTCTTCTCCATTTTTAGCAAAGTGTGTTTTATAGTGAAGACTATAGTGTTGCCACGAAGCTAGGGGTAGAAATCCAAACAAAAGAAAAACCTGTCATGAATCTTGGGCCAAAAATCTAAATAGAAAAAAAAAACAAACAAACAAAAAATCTGAAGTGAAAAAAAAGTTTCAAACGAAAACGTGACGATTGCAAGCAAAAAAAAAAAAAACGTAAATGTGAAGCAGCTGTCAATCACATTCTCACCAGCCAATCAGAGTAAAAGTTACCCTCACGTGAATCTTGGGCCAGAAATCCAAACGAAACAAAAACAAAAAAACTGAAGCAAAAAAAAAAGTTTCAAACAAAAACGTGAAGATTGCAAGCGAAAAAAAAAAAAAAAAAGTAAATGTGAAGCAACTGTCAATCACATTCTCTCCAGCCAATCAGAGTAAGGGCTGCCCTGACGTGAAACTTGGGTCAGAAATCCAAACGAAGAAAAACAAACAAACAAACAAAAAAACTGAAGCAAAAAAAAAGTTTCAAACAAAAATGTGAAGATTGCAAGCGAAAAGAAAAGAAAAAAAAAAAAAAAACAACGTAAATGTGAAGCAGCTGTCAATCACAATTACCACGCGTAACTTGGGCCGGAAATTCACACGAAAAAAAAAACGAACAAAACATTTGAAGCGACATAAAAAAAAAAGTTTTAAACAAAAACGTGAAAACTGCAAGTGGAAAAAAAATAAAACGTGAATGTGTAGCAGCTGTCAATCACATTCTCACCAGCCAATCAGAGTAAGGGCCGCCACCACGTGTAACTTGGGCCGGAAATCCTCACGAAAAAACAAACGAATGAAAAATTTGAAGCGGAAAAAAAAGTGTCAAACGAAAACGTGAAGAGTGCAAGCGAATAATAGAGTCAATAACTCCAGCCAATCAGAGTAAGGCCCTTTTCTACATTTTCTCCAGCCAATCAGAGTAAGGGCCCCACGTGAATCTTGGGCCAGAAATCCAAACGAAAAAAAAACAACCGAACGAATAATCTGAAGTGAACGAAAACGTGAAGATTGCAAGCGAAAAATAAACAAAACAAAACGTAAATGTGAAGCACCTTTGTCAAAAAAGATAGGTTTGACATGTTTGCCCTTAATCTGATTCCACAACCAAGGCGTAAATATCTGTGTTTGTGGAGGTTTTCCAGCGTTGTGGAGCACAGAGGTGGTGGCTCTGCGTAGTGCGGACACTCCAGACACTGATAAGGGTTCGGCTTCGCAGCGGGAGATGTTTTCTGCTAGTGTCTGGCTTTTCTTCCCACAACCCGCTCGTTAAGAGACTCGCAGCGGTGGAGCTTTTATTCCGCTTCTCACAAATTCAGCTGACATTTCAGAAGATCCATACGAGACCTTTCAGAGCGAAGAGGAGAGGGCGCCAAAGAAAGAAAGGGTAACGGTGCGGCTTGAGAACGGCTGGTGTGAAAGCCACAGCGACAGGATCCGCGAAAAAAGCGGGAAGCGGCGAGTCGGAGGTGTGGAAATTCATTAGCGGCTTTGGCGGAAAAGAAAAAAACACAATCACAATTATCGAACTCGCCAAATCCATCGCAAGCAGTGTTAATTTTGACAGCGATTTTTAATTTAGGTTTAGTTGTAGTCTTTTGGCTACAACTCGGTTTTGTTTTAGTCCCAATTTAGTCGTCTTCGTTTTTTTTTTTGTTTTGGTTTAATTTTAGTCGACTAAATACCACAACACAAAAGTCGACTAAATGACAGTATAGATTTAGTCAACGAAAATATAAGTGCTATATATTCTAAATGTTTACTAAAGTTGCTATGAATAAGAAATCTGAACATGTAGTTAACTATGAACATATAAAATATATAAAAAGATCTTTTCATACATACATTTTCAAAGTTTTCATACTTTTATATACAGACATTTCTTTATCTTGAACTTATTTTTATGAACTTTCAATCCAAATAAATGTGGTCTCATAAATTTAACCTCTACAAAGAGGAAAATAAATACAGTAAAATAAAATTAATTATAATTGCGTCACGTTTAAAAGTAACAAATTATAAAAAGAAGTTTGATCAGCAGATGACGCTTCAGGTGTGTTGTATTTCTGCCCGTGATTGTTGCTTCACACGCGACGTACGGATAGTTTTTCTAAGGTTGCGTTGAATTACGAATTCACATGTCTGATCGTTTTTTTTAGACGTTATTGAAGACACTGGCCTCTATAACTCCCTCAGCAGCTCATAGAGTCACCGTGCTTTTCCTGCAGCTGAAAGACTCCGTGTCCTGATTGGTTCTCTTTATGTTTGCACCCGCCTTTCTCCACAAGCTCGGATTATGATTGGACGTCGTCACGAAAGGCATTTTTGTTTCGTTTCTATTCGTTGACGAACGTGTCAATAAATGTCGTTATAGTTTTCGTCCCTGAGCGGGAGTTTTTGTATAGTTCTCGATTCGTTTTCATCAGTTAAAAAGTGTCGTTGACGAAGACGATGACGAAAAAATTTCCTCGACGAAATCAACACGAATCACAAGAACTATCCAGGCGCCATCATCGACAGATTGCTAATGTAATACCTCCGCGTCCTGAAGATGCCGTTTGCGGTGTTTTTTTTGGAGACGGAAGGGCACGAGGGAGGCTTTAAGCGTGGATGTTTTTTTTTATTTTTTCGCGTGTCCCGTGGCGCCATATGGCAGCGAGATGTGAAACTGCTGGTCTAAGGGAAGGAAATCAGTCAAACGCAAAGCAGACGGCATCTGTTCCTCGCTCACGCCGGAGAACGTTGATGTCCTGTGTGATCTCCTCATCTGAAGGCCTCCTTCACCCAAACGCTGTGTGTGATTCGCTCACTCGCTTTCACTTATCGGTTATCGGTTATACGTCGTGTGTTTATACGGGGAAAAACTATCTTGTTTGTTTCCCAATGGTCATTCTGTTGGATCACAGCCGCGTCACGAAATTAGTAAAACTAATTATGTGTTGTTTATGACAGTAGACTGAAATAACCCTGAAATGAAATGATCTCTCTCACTTTCTCTCTCTCTGGTTCTTACACACTCTCTTTCTCTCTCTCTCACACACACACACACACACCCACACATACACTCTCTCTGTCTGTCTGTCTCTCGCACACTCACTCTACCTCTCTGCTTCTCTCTCTCTCTGTCTCTCTCTCTCTCTCACACACACACACACACACACACTCTTTTTCTCTCTATCTCTCTTTCTCCCTCTCTCTCTCAGTCTGTCTATCTCTCTCTTTGTCTCTCTCTCTCCTCTGCCTCTTTCTCACTCTTTCTCTCACACACACACACACACACACACACACTTTCTCTCTCTCTCTCTCTCTCCTCTCTCTCTCTCTCTCACACACACAAACACACACACGCACTCTTTCTCACACACGCACTCTCTCTCTCCCTCCCACACACTCTTTCTTTCTCTCTTCTCTCTCTCTGTCTGTCCTCTCTCCCACACACTCTTTCTCTCCCTCTCTTCTCTCTCCTCTCCCACACACTCTTTCTCTCTCTCTCTATCTCTCTCTGCCTCACTCTCTCTCACTCTTTCTGTCTCGCTCTCTCTCTTTCTCTCTCTCTCTCTCTCTCTCTCTCTCTCTCTCTGCCTCACTCTCTCTCACTCTTTCGGTCTCTCTCTCTCTCTGACTCCCTAACACAATCTCCTCTCTCTCCTTCCTCATTAGCAGACGACCCCTCCTCATCGCCCGCTGCCCCCCGCATCTCTGATTCACACCATGAAAGCCGGCCTCCCGCCCCCGACAGCCCCTCCCCCGCCGGCCCCCACAAACGCCCCGGCCACCAATCAGGACGTGATGGAAATGGACACAAATGCATCTGAGGAAACGCAGCGAGGTGACAAATTAACACGCCGCGTCCGTTTCCGTCGAAACGCCAGCTCTTTCTAGAAGCTTCTTACTGCGCTCCTGAAGAAGTTCATCACTTTTTGTAAATGTATTTTGTTTTTTTAAGAACCAAAATTGATCCATCGCAACTATTTTACACATTTGCAAAGGGAGGCTTTATTGATCCAGTCAATCAAAAAGTAGCAAATTGTAAAGTCCTGTAATGGAAATAGACTGTTTACTACCTAATGAAAAAACGTATCTAATTGCCAAGCACATCTAAAGTTGTTATTCACTTATCTAATGAATCAGAAACGGGAATATCGTGTTATTGGTGTAATTCCGGCTCTTCGTTGTCGTTTACAAGACACTCGGCTAATTTTACCTCAGACGTAGTTTGTGCGTCAAATACGTATTTATAAACACTAGGACAGCCAATCAGCTGTCTTTTAGAAGTAAGACGTGTAATGGATTGGAGTTTTGAACTTTTAATTCAAGCTATTAGCATCAGGCTGCGTAGTGACCTGAAATTACCTCAGGATTGTGCCGCAAGAAATGGCCATAATAACAGGTCATTTTTTTTGTTGTTTTTTTTCTTTATCGAAGTAGGCAATCAAGGAACATTTTTCAAAAAAAGTGTAGTTTCAGTGGAGTTGTTTTAAGCGCCACCTTTACGCCACGCGCTCAGATTTATGCTCTTCTGTCAGCACGCGGCGCGCATAACGGCACTTGAGCGGCGCCGCGTGATTGGCCGGTCCGTGTCGGCTGGGCTATTTTAAACCCTGTTAGGGCTCCAGTAACTAAGCCTCATGGGTCGTCTTCACAGCAAACCTGACCCAAATGAGTGTAGAACAGCTGTGTGGGATGAAAAATCCGATATTTTACAACGGCGGGATCATTTTTAGGTCGTTTCCGAAGCCGCTAAATTTCACTTCTTGTTAGCATCGGCTTTTTTTTCTTCGTCGCTCTTGTTTCGCGCTGACCTTTATCAGCCGATGATACGCAGCGTAATGATCACCTTCCTCTCATCGCCCTGTTCTCCTTCCCCGTCATCCCTCGCTCTCTCTTCCCGCAGGAGCTAATGAAGACGCCGTCTGCCGTGGCCTCAGGTTCTGCGCCAGCAAACACACCGACCGAATCTACGTCTATGATCAGGTACACGAGTCGGGAGGATTGAGACCGTTCACACGCCTCGCAAAGGCGGGAGTCAAACCAAGGAGTGTTAGTTGCCGTGGTAGCCACAGGTGATCGATTTCTTTGCTTTGACTTTTTTTTGTCCCCTCTTTTTTTTT
>CM051507.1:5434516-5448124 GCA_028031935.1 Paedocypris micromegethes
TTTTTTCGACCAGTTTCAGCCAAGTTTGTTTGTTGATACGGTGCATTCACACAATAAAATAAGATGCACCGACCGAGTCTTTACATACAGTATAGATCATTTTAGTCATGCGTAATTATTTCTTACTAGTTTAATCTTTTTATATTAGTTTAAGCTCTCATCAATAAAATGTGTTTAATCTATCTAATCAATCAATTAAATTTGTTTTATCAATCTAATTAAATACATTTGTTTAACCTCTCTGATCAAATACCTTTGTTTAATCTTTCTAATCAATTACATTTGTTTTATCTATCCAATAAATTACATTTGTTTAACCTTTCTAATCAATTACATTTGTTTTATCTGTCCAATCAATTACATTTGTTTAACCTTTCAAATCAATTACATTTGTTTCACCTCTCTAATCAAATTTGTTCAATATGTCTAATCAATTAAATGCATGTAATTTCTCTAATCAACTACATGTATTGGTTTTTTCTAATCCATTACAGTCGTTTAATCTTTCTAATCAATTATATTTGTTTTATCTAACCAATCAATTACATCTGTTTAACCTCTCTAATCAATTACATTTGTTTATCCTCTAATCATTTACATTTGTTTAACCTTTCTAATCAATTACATTTGTTTGACCTCTCTAGTCAATTACATCTGTTTAATCTCTTTAATCTGTTACATCTATCTAATCAATTAAATGTTCTCTAATCTCTCTAATCGGTTACAATTGTTTCACCTCTTTAATCAGTTAAATCCATCTAATCCATTAAATGCATTTAATCTTTCTAATCAATTACAGTTGTTTAATCTCTCTAATCAGTTGCATGTACAGTAAATACTTTTTCCAATCAATTACATTAGTTTAATCCTTCTAATCAATCAAATGCATTTGATCTTGCTAATCCATTACATGTATTTAATTTTTCCAATCACAGTTTTTTAATCCATCTAATCAATTAAATGCATTTAATCTTGCTAATCAATTACATGTATTACATTTTTCCAAACAATTACGACATTACAATATGCAACATTTGCTTAATCCAACTACTCATTCGAAAAACTACAGTCATAAAAGCTGAAACGTAACTTCTGAAACGACAGTTTCACCCTTGGATTACTAAACAATTGTGCGCTTTGAGACGGTTAAAGCTGTGAATAAAGCACCTTACAAATACTCAGAACTTGAACTTGAGCATTAACAATTAAGAGAAAAGTCCTATACAGTCCAAACATAAATCTATCTTCGTATTTCCAATTTGGGAACGAAACCAAACCACCTTTGCGCTGTTAGCGTGGAGCTACATGATTTTTCTAAACACGTGAGATGATGACCAGAGAAGATCCGAGGCTAAATAAAGTGCGTAATTCTCCCGCTCCTCATCGGAACATCTTCAGCGTGGGACGTCTCTGCTTCTACTGTATTAAACGCAGGCAGATAAAGGCGGCGGCTGCTTAATTGACTTTGATTGAGAAATATGACGCGGCTTGGTTTTTAATAAGAGCTTTTCCTGAGGCTCTTTGGAGCGGCGGCGTGATGAATGGGGGAGTTTAGCGTGGAGACGGAGGAAGCTGCCCCGCCCTGGGCAGGAAATGCAATATTTTCCAGTGGTTCCCCGTGGACGGACGCGTATGATGGACAGCTTCTTAACCTACATCTCGCGTCGCAACCTTGAGGAACAATATTCCTCCATCCAAACGTGTCTGCTTAAATGGTTTTGTGCATCCAAAGAAAAGGGAAAAAAATGATTTGTCAACGTTTTTATTTAATAGTTTTATACTGATTTTATGCATTTTTTTTCTTATTCCGAGTTGTCGTTTTATACATTTTTCGTCACATGATTCGTTTTAAACGACACTTAACTTCAACTGCGTTCTTTTTAAAATGTACTTTGCTATTTGGGTTTTTATAAGCACCTAAGTGTAGAAATTAAGCAAAATACATTTTTTTTACATGATTTAGTGTTGGAGATATTACACGAGTTATTACTAAATATTTACTTATTTTCATCTATCATTCTAACAAAAGGGACACGTCTTACCTAAACATCGCATTCATAATTTTCCATAAATAATACAATTTAAATACTGTACTTTGTAAGCAAAATATAACTGCAAAATGCGCTTTGACGCCACGACAACATGGTTGATCCATTTCAGCACGTCAGGGGTTAACAGAGGGGGTGGGAACATTTTGTGACCCGCAGTGACCTGACGAGGACACTAGGACCCAGGAGGTTAAAATGATACTAGTACAATTAACTAGTACAATTAAAAAAATAAAAAAACGTTTTTATTTGATATACGGTTTTATACTGACTTGTGCATTTTTTTTTTGTTGTTAATAAAAAACAACTCTTTTTTTGAGTTGTCAATTTATACATTTGTTGTCATATAATTCGTTTTACACAACACTTTTTAAAATGTACTTTGCTAGTTGGGATTTTAGAAGCACAATAAGTGTAAAAATAAAGTGTCTTGGAGATGATTTAGTGTTGGAGATATTACACAAGTTATTACTAAATATTTACTTATTTTCATCTATCTTTTGCATTCTAACAAAAGGGACACGTCTTTCCTAAACATCGCACTCATACTTTTTTATAAATAATACAATTTATATGCTTCCTTTTGTAACTTTGTAAGCAAAATATAACTGCAAAATGCGCTTTGACGCCACGACAACATGGTTGAACATTTTGTGACCCGCAGTGACCTGACGAGGACACTAGGACCCAGGAGGTTAAAATGATGCTAGTACAATTCTTTTACGTACATTTTGTGCACATGGTTACGCTTATTAAAATGTGTTCCTAAAGAAAAGAAAAACCTTCCTAACGGATTTACGTTGGAAAAATCTTTTTTACAAGTTCGGCGGGCCGGATTCAAACGTTTAACTGACGTTTTTTCCCATCACATTAGACATTTCTTCACTCGTCTTATCACATCGTCTTATCAATCGCTCTACAATTTGGCCACAGCGAGTCTGTCAAGCAAACACATCACACCACGTCCACATCAAACGTCACTGAAGTCGTGAGAAGAGCATCTGATTTGCTTCAACAGCACGTTAGTGCCGAGAGAAACTGGTTTTAAAGTGAAAGAAGTGCTGACGGGGGGACAGAGATGGATTGATGGAGGAGGTTTTCTAAGCGGAGGATTAGTGTGAGCGAAGTGCAGAGACCTGAATCTGGAGCAGTGTACATATTTTCGTCATCGTCTTCGTCAACGACACTTTTTCCCTGATGAAAACGAAACGAGAACTCTATATAAACTCCCGCTCTGGGACGGAAACTTTAACTACATTTATTGACACTTGTCAACAAATAAAAACGAAACAAAAATGCCTTTTGTGATGACGTCCAATCATAATGTGGAGAAAGGCGGGTGCAAACACAAAGAGAACCAATCAGGACACAGAGTCTTTCAGCTTCAGGAAAAGCACAGTGACTCTATGAGCTGGTGAGGGAGTTATAGAGGCCAGTGTCTTCAGATATATGGATTTGTTTTACATTCAACACGTCCTTCGAAAATCTGTACATCGCGTGTCGAGCAACAACACAACACACCTGAAGCGCCATCCGCTGATCAAACTTCTTTTTAGAATTTGTTACTTGTAAATGTGATGCAATTATTATTATTTTACTTTACTGTATTTAATTTCTTTTTTGTTGAGGTTTCATTTATGAGAATACATTTATTTGGATCGAAAGAAAAGTTCATAAAATTAAATTCAAGAAAAATAAAATGTTTTTCCAAATAAGATTTTTATCTATTTTTATATTATAGACTTTCTATATATTTGATATGTTCATAGTTAATACGCATTCAGATTTTTTAGTCATTGCAACTTTAGTGAACATTTAGAATATATAGCACCTATATTTTCGTTGACTTAATCGATACTGTAATTCAGTCGACTAGAATGCTGTGTTAGTTAGTCGACTAAAATGAGACTAAAACAAAAAAAAAATGAAGACAACTAAATTGGGACTAAAACTAAAAAAAAGGAAGATGACTAAATTGGGACTAAAACTAAACTGAGTAAAGTTTTAGGACTAGTTTAGGACTAAAACTAAACTGAGTTTTAGTCAAAAGCATATGAACAAACTTAAATTTAAGTTAAAGTCTTTTGGCAGGACGGCCTCCCGCTCCACTGGAACTTTCTTCCTCTGGATATCAGACTGCAGAACTGGGAGGAACTGCCACCAGCATTCAGTCACATGGAGATCCGGAGACAGGTGTGTGTGTGTGTGTGTGTGTGTGTGTGTGTGTGACAGTTCCATCAGAGGGCTTGAAAGGCGTCTCTGTGCTCGCCAGCTAGTGCGGGTGGTGCGCGAGTGGAGCTCTCTGACGGCGATGAGGCAGAGGATGGTGAGGAAGAGTGGAAGAGTCTTTCACAGCCCCGCCCTCCTGCTGGAGGAACTCACGCAGTCACAGCGGCGACACAGCAGCACCTCCAGGCAAGAGCCGGGGCCATGTGGGCACATCTGAATTTGATTGGTCCCTTTGTGCCTGTCAATCTGTCTGTAGAAGTGTGTGTGGTGTGTGAGGCGAGTGTGTGAGCGTGAAAACCGGTGTTGAGTCGTGCCACGATATCGATTTTGCAAAACCGTGGAAACCGTCACACATTCATGAATTTGAATTTTCATACATTTGTATAAACGAGTGCTGTCAAAGTTAACGCGTTAACGCACACAATTATTTTAAGTGCTTAATCAAGTCAATTATTTTTAACGCCGTTAATCAGTTGCATTTTTTTACTTTCGGTTTGGCAACGTGCCATGAATAGAACGATGTGCTCATTAAGAGCGGCTGCTCACAGTTATTGAGTTCAGGTGTTGTCACTTACGTAGGCGCAAAGTGACACTGACCTACTTCACCTCTCATCCAGCAACACAGACACAGTTCCTTTTCAACTGCAAATAACTTGCTGAATTCAAAAAGCCGAAGCTTTAGATTCATACAGATTAGATAAACAGACAACACTGTATTTACTTTGATAAAAAAAAAATAGAAACGCTTTCTGTGTTCGATTCTCTCTCTGTCTGTCTGTCTCTCTCTCTCTCTCCCCCCCCCCCCCCCTCCGTTTCTCAGGTATCTCTCCAAACAGGATGTCGCTCAGACTTCTATCGCTCTGGCCCAGAAAGAGGGCGGAGCTCTTCGCATCGTCAGTAAGGGCCACAGATCTGCATCCAAATCCAATCATTCTGACAGGTAGAACACACACACACACACACAAATGTAAATGGTGATTTTCAAAAAGTATTTGATACTTTACATTTTTTTTTCTGTGCTAATCTAATCTTTGTTCCGCTACTTTTGGCCCTACGTGTAGTTTGATAGTCCTGATTTACACGGACAAATACAATATACGAGTATAAACACAGCCAGTATTCACTTATTTACTTACAAACGTTGTTCGCAATTCCGCTCAGCCAGGTCTATCACTGTGGTTGGCATCTGTGCTTTCTGCCATTTTTGTATCGCGCTTTGTGAACAAGTTTTAGCACTGTGAGCAAAAATCAGTGACCCAGAAGAAACCAACTTCAAACGCATAAACTGGGGAGAACATACCCCAAACCTCGAAAAAAAAAACACAGGGTGGAGTTTTTCAGTTCTTTGCATATTTTGACACGTTTCAAATACAAATTTTATTTGTCACATACATATTATATGCGGTACAACGTGTCGTGAAATGTGTTTTTGATCGTTTCAGCATTTAAACATTGGGATGGGGGAGATACAACTAAATGTGCAAAGGGGGAAATACAATGAAAAGATAAAAGAAATACGATTAAAAACAATAGTTATAAAGATAAAATATGAAATCTGAATAAAAGTACAAAATTTCCAAGGTAAAAATACAATCGAATAACATTGAATAAAGTACAAAAAGTGAGTAAAATACAAAAAAGTGACTCCATAACGGTTTAAAGTCCTTGACGCGCTTGAATCGACTATTTTGACGATACAAATCTTTTGCAACTAATTTTGAAAAAAAAAAAAAAAAACGAAAAGTGGCTGTGCTTGTTCACATCGGAGAGATGCTTTCCACACTCGCTTTGATGAAGAACTCGCACTCGCGCAAAGGAGTTCTCACGAGATTGAGAGAATTACACCCGGTTGGCTGATGAAGTCGTCAGCACGAATAAACTGTGCGGGGGATTGAGTGTTCGCCACAGCTGTTTCCCGTCACACGTGGAAAGTCTTCAGGATTCGTTTCCTTGAGATGGAATTTAAGCCTATATTTTTATTAGTGCTGTCAAAGTTAACGAGTTAACGCACGTGATTAATTTTGGTCAATTTTTTTAACGCTGTTTATCACAGTTGCATTTTTTTTTTACTTTCAGTTTGGCAACGTGAAATGCTCAGAGCATTGAGATGGATAACACCAAAGACCAAAATTGACACTTTTTGTGTGTTATATATTGAAAAAAGTGCGACTCGACCTCAGAGGGTTAAAAAACAAAGACAATACATTGCAAACTGAACAACAATTATACTAAATTATTTTACAGTATTTAAACGAGTGTTTATTTAGTGTTAAGTTTACATTGATTTACATATTACACCTCAATACCCAATATTACAAGCTTCAGTCTTTTAATCGTGATTAATTTGGTCAGGGAAGTGCGATTAACCAGTTAAAAATAATTAATCGTTTGACAGCACTCATTTTTATATTTAGCTTACATTCATCAGAACACAGCCAGGCAGAAGCAGTCGCTGGCAGATCCACATTTCTATCAATTTTAACACCTCCATTTTTTTTTTTCCAAGTGTATTTTCGCATGTAATTATGCGAGTAGCAGGGAGCGGTTAACCTTGTAAACCTGGCATATGCACGTGTGTGTGTACGTGTGTGTGTGTGTGTGTACCTTTGAGTGTGCTCAAGAATGCTTAGTGCAGAGGATAAGGGCTTAATCCACACACACGCGAGCGCTGCGGCGTCGCCATGGAAACCGTTGGAGGAAAAAATTGCGCCGTACTGTGCGCGCTGTCTGAGGCTGGGTATTTTTAGGCGATGGAGAGAAAGGTGGAAGGAACGGAGGAAAAGGCAAGGTGATCTGGAGGAAACGCTCATCCGCACTACAGTACCGTTTCTGCTGCATTCACTCAGAACTAATATTTACTAATAATATATATATATACTATATATGTTATTATATATATATATATATATATAGATATATAAACTTCTCAACTGGACTAATGCGACTGACTGCGTTGCATTATTGGAGTAAAAAAAACATTCAAATGAAAAGCAAAGCGTGTGACTATTCGCTCCCATCGAAAACACGGAGGCGTGAAAAAGTTCCGTTTATTTTTTTTGTTTTGTTTTAGTCGTGTAAAAAAGTCAGTCTTGTCTTTTTGTGAATATTTCACATGATTATATTGTGTGTTCGGTTTAGGATAAGGATTAGGATTATTAACAAATTTATTTTTGGGCAGTATAGTTTTTGAGCGGCATTTATAATTCCAACGTGTGTCATCAGGGCAAATTGGACAAGTACCAGTTTATTTTGTTGTTGGTTTTTTTTTTTTTTTTTTTAGTCGCAAAGCGTAAAAAAAAGTCGGTCTTGTCTGCAAATATTTATTGATGAAGATTTATAATGAATTTTTACAATTATCTTCATCGATGTGGTTTGTCACCTTAGGGTTATTTAACAATTAATTTTTTGGGGGCAATTGGCGAAATGATTTATATTGAATTTTCTCAATGACCTTTAGATGACCTTCATCTGTGTGGTTTGTCACATACATGTGTGTGTGTGGATTAGGGTTATTTACAAATGTATTTTTACATTTTTTTGAGTGGTATAGTTTTCGAGCGGCATCTATAATTCTGACATGTGTCATCAGGGCAGATTGGACAAGATCCGGTAAATTTTGTTGTTTTTTTTTGTTTTTTTGCCAAAAAGCGTAAAAAAAAGTTGGTCTTGTCTTCATGTAAATATTTCAAATTATTTATATTGATTTTTCTCAATGACCTTTAGATGACCTTCATCTATGTAATTTGTCACATACACGTGTGTGTGTGTGTGTGTGTGTGTGTGTGTGTGTGTGTGTTAGGTTATTAGGGTTATTTACAAATTTATTTTGAAATTGTTTAGGGCGGTATAGTTTTTGAGCGGCATTTGACGTGTGTCATCAGGGCAGATTGGTGAAATGATTTATATTGAATTTTCTAAATGACCTTTAGATGACCTTCATCTATGTGGTTTGTCACATGCACGTGTGTGTGTGTGTTAGGTTTAGCATTAGGGTTATTTACAAATGTATTTTTTTTTTATTTTTTTGGGGTTGTATTGTTTTCGAACGGCATCTATAATTCCGACGTGTGTCATCAGGGCAGATTGGCAAAATAACTTTTATTGAATTTTCTCAATGACCTTTACACGACCTTCATCTATGTAGTTTGTCACATACAAACTGCCGCTACTTTTTTCATAGGTTTTGAACCGTGCGGCTTATACAAAGGTGCGGCTATTCTGCAGATCCGCTCTAAACCGGAATTAGAATCAAAACTAAGACAAAATAAATGCAAAGATGATAAGCTACTTCCTCTTTAGCAGATATAATTTTTATAAGTTTTAATCAGCAAAGTTGCTGCCGTGTTAAAGTCCAGGTGAGGAAAGGATCTATTTAGTTACGTACATTTACAATTCAAAATCGTTCTGTTCCTGTAGTAAATATCTAATCCAAAAACAAACATATCTGTGGCTTGCAAAACTTTTTTTAATAGAGTGGATGCGGCTTATATACAGGTGCGGCTTGTTTATCTTTTTTTTTTATTATTTTTTTTCAAAATTAGAGTGGCAGCGGCTTATTTACAGGTGCGGCTTATAGTCCAGAAAATACGGTATACTGAATTTTCTCGATGACCTTCACCAATGTAGTTTGTCACATACACGTGTGAGTTTTAGGTTTAGGATTAACGTTATTTACAAATTTATTTTTACATTTTTGGGTATAGTTTGACAATAGTAGTAATTTTTTAATGACGTAGTAATTTTTTTTATTCTTTGGGCGGTATATTTTTCGAGCGGCATCTATAATTCCATCATCTGCCCTTCACAGAACGTCAGAAAGCTCTGAGCCTGTTCAGACGTCTCCGGGCTACCTGCAGGCCCTGGACTCGGCCGGAAGCCCCCTGTGTCTGTCATGCCAGAAGCCCGGCGAGGGGGAGGGGCCTGGCGGGTGGGCGGGGGGCTTCTGTAGCCCCGCCTGTATGGAGGACTTCCAGCTGCGCTCCAATCAGAGCCACATGCGCGCCCGCGTGCTGGAGGCGGAGAGCGGGGTGTGTCAGCACTGCGGACTCCACGCCCACCAGCTGTACCTGCAGGTCAGCCACGCCCCCCGCTCACAGCGCAAGGAGCTCCTGGACAACACCTGGCTGGCGCAGCTTCCGCTCAAGCAGGTCGGGAACACTATGCTCAGCTATGAGTTAAACGCGGCGGTACAACGGTATTTAACGTGAAAACCGGTATCGAGTTGTGCCACAATATGGATTTTGCAATATCGTGGATACGTCGCACATTCATGAATTTAACCCTTTACTGTGTTCTGTATCAAATTTGATACGCTTTGTTTATTGTCAGATTACGGGGCCGTAAATTACCATTATTTTTCAAAAAACTTGATCAATTCAAACATACACTTGTAATACATAATTTGATCACCAGGTGTCAGCAATTATCTGTTCCATTGCTTTTCCACAGCAGTGACCACTAGGGGAGCCGCTCCAAGTTTTGAAAAATAGATTGTTTCCGATTTTTATAAAAAACTAGTTTTTGCTGTCTAGGGGGGAGAACAGTAACTTTTTTTGCTCAAATTTCTAAGAGAAGGGTTGTCTGGTAGGTTGCTTGAATGTGGCGTGGTAAATTTTTGTGATTGAAATTTTAACCCCTTCCTTTATTACACAATGTATCTTCTGGTGATACGTTTAAAATAACATTTAAAATTATAATACTTTTTTTTTAATATATATATATATTTGTATAAGAAATATTACGTTGAATCAAGTGAATGTTTAAAGTTTACCGTCTGGTAGCCAGCAGTAAAGGGTTAATTTTTATACACGTTTATGAACACTTTATTACAGTGTAACACGTTTGAGTCGTTACAACTTTTAATGGCGACACGAAGACATTACTAATCGAACACAGATAGTAGGAACAGGCTGAATTAATAGATCACACCTGTGACTGCGATTAGCTCCGATGTCTATGTACAGTGTCTTTAAGAGCGGAACCGTAAAGCGCCGTTTCTGCTTATTTTTTTTATCAAGTAGTTTGTAAACGCGTATTTCACGCGCCGTTCGGATTCAGACTCACTCTCTGTTGCGCGAAGGAGGGAGAGCAAGAAAGATAGTGTGGCAACGTAAAGTCATTCTCTCTCTCTCAAAGAGAAAAGATGGGTTTTGAGACAATTTGATAAATGAGGTAAATAACTTATTTAATGGAACACACAAAGTTGCCTAGGTGACTCCAAACTTTTGTACGGTAGTGTACATTTCTAAGTAAAATGTTTCACTGTCGTTTGCTTACAATCTTCACTTTTCCGTTTGAAACTTTTTTTTATTCAGATTTTGTCGCTCACTTCCTATTTTTGCGCTTGGACTTTTGCCGCTAGTTTCACGCGAGGGCGGGTCTCACTCTGATTGGCCGGTGAGAATGTGACATTTTTGGCACTAATCTGGGTGCGGTTTACGCAGAAAAGTTGGGCGAATAGCTTCAGGTTGTAAAGTTTTCAGCAATCTCCGTTAAAAGCAAACGCGATTAGTTGTGAGAATTGCGGCACAGGAGTCTAGTGTTCACTTTTATCCCCAGAGATCGTTTAAAAGCAGGAACATCTGAGACGACGTGGTCTTCATCGAATTTCATTAGCGCTTTGGAGCGACGACTATTCTTCCAACCCGATGTCTGAATTTAACCATCTGTTTGCCCAATTCCGACGTCTCTCTTCCAACTCCTTCCTCTACCTTCTGTTCAGAACCTTCCGTCCAATCACGCGTCAGGTGTGCGACTGCCACTCGTTCCGGGCGGGAAGGCGGCCAGAGTCGGGAGGAAAGCACATTAGCGGGATTAGTACCAAAACATTGGGAAGTGACCCAGCAGAGAGGCTTGTGCTTACAGAGGAAGTAGAGATGGGCGATAGGGCCTATTGCGATAACAATATATATATATATTGCGATATATAAATGATAATAAAACCATTTCAGAATAGGTTATAGACTCCGTTTGACTCTAAGGAAAGACAAACTGCTATTTTTTTTTTAGGAAATAAAGAAACGTTGCATGTCGTTGTGAGGACATTTATTATGCAAAACTGTAGGTAAACAACACATAGTTGCAGATAATTAAACTAAATGTAGTGCCTTTTAGAAAGAAAGACTTTTCGTTTGTTATTGGTTCCTAAATGCAAAGTTGCAGAGAACAAGAAATAAAACTGGTGTCTTTTTAGTTAAGGAACTTACACGGTATTGAAAATACTACCAGTATTAATTAGTCAGATAAGTTTAGACTATTAGTTTAATAGTGAAGTGTGTCAATATTTCAGTCTTGAAAAACACTGTGTTCGCATTAAACGAAGCAAAGACTTTTATTAAGAATTTTTTAAGAAGAAATAATATTTAGCTTGAGTTGAACGGTTTTATGGGCTGAGAATAGTTTAATGGAGACGAGCCAGAGGAACTGAATCTTTGAAATGAGCCGGACTTCCCATCACCATGTGCAAGTTCTTCTGTACGAAAACAAAGCTGCGTGATGTGACGCACCAAACGGATTGGTTGAATTCGGAATTGGTAAATTCACGGTGATTGGATGAAATTGCAAGGTCGCAAATAAATCGCAGGGTTTCGCTGAATTGGCGCGATCCTGGAGGGACTGAATTATCGCGAGTGCAATAGAATTAGAATCTCTATCGTAGGCCAATTTCGTATCGTTTACATTGCGTATTGTGTGAATTGCCAATAAATCACGTGAATGCGTATCCGTTTAGTAGCAAACCACAAAACAGAGTAATGTAAAAATGTCTGGTCCACCAGAACCAACGCAACCGTGACGTCATTTAATTTCATTTAATTAAAAAATTTTTTAGTGGTATTGTTAAACATATTCCACCTTAAGAACAGGAGTAGGAAGACCCAATCCTTGAAGTGGAAAATCAAACATAACTGAACTTTCCCTCATACGATACGAAGAACACATGTAGACTTTGGTGAGTTATGATCATCCTCTACAATATCGTTTATATCGCTCATTCCTAAGAGGAAGATAAATAAAGATGGCCTGTTCGGCTCTCAGAAGCAGGAAGAGCCTCTGGCACACTGACACACACACACACACACACACCTGCCCTCATCGTGTAACGCCAACAAACACTGGCCGTCCTGTCCTCCCCGGAGCATCGGCCGTTAACAGAACGCCTGCTCTGTCAGATTGGCATTGATTTTTCCCACAGTGCATTGCTACGAGGTGCCGGTTTGATTTTTCCTTGGCTTTTCCGCCGGAGCCCCGAGCGTCAGCGGGCGGATCGATACGGCGCTTTAAGCTCGCAGGAGCGCCGACAACGCTTTTGTTTCCCTGCGCCTTTTTTTTGGTGCACGCATGTTGACTTATCGACTTTTCCCAGTCCGGTAAGGAAATTCCCCGCTCTCGGACTGGGAGGTCGGCGTTGGTGCCGTGACCCTGGGCCCCTGAGAGACTGGGGATAATTATCGGCTAACTCAGTGGAGGGGGAAGGAAAGGATTGATTCCGGCTCTGTGGTTTTCCCGCGAGAGCGCCAGGCCTAAAAACAGCCGCCGACCCAAATGCCAGCGCACCGCTTTGCCCTCCTCGCATCTCCAGCGCTGAGACTCCACTCGCATTCCCACTTCAGTCCCAGTGCTTCAGCTCCCACCGCTCCACTACAGGCGCTCTCGTGAAGATGCTCGATGGAACAAACAAACCAGGAAGGATTCGCACTCGACTGTTTTCAGCCGCGATAAACCAGGAAACTGGACGTTGCGTCTGCCATTTTATCGTTTTCATGCCCATCTGTTTCAAACTTTTTGCTTCAACGCTCGAGCAGTAAAGTCGGTATCGTCATAAAGAACCTTATACGCTCAAGCAGTCCTTCCAGGCTTACAAAACCAAACCAAAAAAAAGCTTTCATGATTTCCAACGAACTATAGAATCAAGAAATGTGAAGGTTGGTAAAAAGTTGCGCATTTTGAATCACAGAAAAGTCTAAAACTTTACACATCAATAGACAAATTCCACACAACTGTACTGTATTTGAAAAAGTAAACAATTTGCACTTTGTTATTACCTCGTTTTGAATGATTTTATTTAACCCTCACACTCGACTGTTTTCTGCCGTGCTAAACCAGGAAACTTCGCTTCTGGCCACGGACATTGCGTCGGCCATTTTATCGTTTTCATGCCGAACTATTTGCTTAAACGTTCAAGCAGTAAAGTCGGTACCGTAATAAAGACGGTGCTTGGGCAAGTCGAAATATTTAAGAATTAATATCGAAATTTTTGAAAACTCGCAGAAGTTGAACTTTTATTACTGAACGGCATTTAAATTGTTGTGCTATGTCTGTGATTTTTTTTTTT
>CM051507.1:5448147-5467975 GCA_028031935.1 Paedocypris micromegethes
TTTTTTTTTATGTATTTCAGGCTTACAAAACAAAACAAAAAAAGCTTTCATGATTCCCAAAGAACTATAGAATCAAAGAATCTGAAGTTTGGTAAAAAAAGTAAAAAAAAGTTCAAAAGTTTCACAGAAACGTCTAAAACTTCACGCACCAATAGACAAATTTCACCGAATTGTATTTGAAAAACTAAACATTTTGCACTTCATTTTTACCCCGTTTTGAATGATTATGTTTGTTAACTGTTCTGCTATGTTCGTTTCAGAGGAACATCCATAATGTTATTAACCCATTTATTAAAATTGGTCTTTTATTGTGCATATAAGTGTCAGAAACCAAACACAAAGTTCCCCAAAACAGTGTGTGTGTGTGTGTGTGTGTGTAGAGAGAGAGAGAGAGTGTGTGACACCGGTGTATTACGTCTCATTCTTGCAACGAAACAAATAGTATCAGAACTTTGACTCTTTTTAGCTTCCATTTTGTCTGAAGTGTCAAATTCTTGGTAACGGAGCGATCACATTTAGTAACATTTAGCGATCGTTACAAATATGTAAACTGAACCATTATTTGTTTATATGTAGATTAAACTAACCAAGACAAGCATAAGAAGTGTCAAAGTGAAAAAATGCTTTTAAGTATTTTTTTTTTTGTATTTTTAAACTTTTAACACGTGTCATTTTGACCTCAACAGCATCTTTGTAACATAAACATGTAGCGTGGTGTTACACATGAACTTAATCGTTATATTTTTCTTATGATAATTACACCAAAAAAGCCAAACAGGAGAAGTTTCAGAGTAAAAAAAATACTAAGTATTTTTTTAAATATTTTTCAACTTTTTTCAAACGGGCCAATTTGACCTCAACATAATGGGAACATCTGATTAATCTTGAAAAGTCAAATCAACAAATCACCAATTAAAGGTTCAAACTGATCACAAATAAATCGCACATTGAACAAAGGAATTCGTTATGTCGCTTCTCACGCCGGTTTTTTATTTTTTTTCCGGAGAGGTTTTGTTTTCCTAGCCACTGTCGCGATCTAGCTTGCTCTTCTGGTCATAGGCCGTAGACTGAAAAACAATGGAATTTTTTTTTTTTTAACTGACTTTTTTTTTTCCCAAATTTTTGAACACAGATAAATAATAGACCTTTTTCTTTTTTTAAAGACTATTTTCCCCCCTAATTTGCATAGCGACTTTGCGTTGGTCTCGAACTAAGAAAAGCGCTGTATAAATGAACTGGAGCTTCTGTATACGCATTTAAAACCGAAACTGTGACATCACAAACGCATCCAGAGTTTCATGCATCGGCCGGTATTTCTCTCCGCTGGTTCTGTTTGACCCTATGTCTCCGCTCTTTGTGCCTCAGCTGAATGAGATGATCCAGAGCCCCGTGGAAGGGCAGTTCTGGCAGGTGGACCACATCACGCCCGTGTACCGAGGAGGAGGACAGTGTTCTCTGGAGAACCTTCAAACCCTGTGTAGCGTCTGCCACCGCACGGTAGGGCTTCCTCTACCACTTCCTCCTCTACGTCTGACACGGTTCAAGTCCAGAAAAAGAAATCCTTTCATCGTGTGTGTTGTTTGTTTGGCAGAGGACGGCCCGACAGGCCAAAGACAGGAGTCAGATGAAACGAGAGCAGTCCGCCTCCAAACTGGCCTCCGACATCACGCGATTCTTCCACAAGAAATGAAGCCGGTAAAAAAAAAAAACACGTCCTGGATTCTCAAAGAAGCGTTGCCGTGGTAATGACCCGACGACGCCATGCGTGTCCGCCGTGTGATTTACAACATCTGCGGCGTTCAAACCGCGTTATTTCCCAGACAACTAGAATGAGTTATTCAAGCAGCTGCTTTTTAATTACCCATCTCTGGGATTTTTTGTTGTTGTTGTTGTTGTTTTTGGGCATCGGGGAGTTTGGCGAATAAGGTGAGGGGAGGAAAATACGGAATTCTGTTAACCTGCTTTAATTGAACGAAATCTATTGTTATTAAAAACGAGGAACTTGAACAATGGATCCGATGCGTGATGAATATACGTGACGCTAGGGCTGGGCGAGTGCCAAAAATCAAAATCGCGATTAATTGAACATTTAAATGGCGATTAATTGAACACTGTTACGATTAATGACCGATTATTTGATTTATTTATATTTTTTGCCCTGAAAGTTCTCTGACAAGTATTGCACATAAATATGCTCACATTAAAAGTGAGAGATTTTAGAATAAAGTGTGCATTACTTTTTTTTTTAAAATAATTGAAGGAATCGTGCTCAGATCTCATATATGATTATTTATCGAACACCAACAGCTGAAATGAAAGCAAAGTGCCTAAATCAAACAATCACTTTGTTTTTCGAAAAAAGTAAAAAAATAAATAACTAGCACATTTGAGAACATTATAAATAACTTTTGTTATTTTATTATACAGTATATAGGGAAAATGAGCAGTTTTCTTAAAGGGGAAGTAGTCAAAATAATCGACCGTGAACGATTATAAGTTCCGAATTTCGATTATTTTTCTATTAATTTCCCCGCCCTACATGACACTATAGGCTGAGCGATGGTTCTGACTCGCTGAGGTGATCCAGAACTTCTCAGAGTTCTGCAAAGTGACTTTCACGTAATTTTTGATCCGACTGATGGTACAAAAACCCGAAATTAAGTGGCTGACTTCAGGAGTTTATGGCGTAATCTGCTTTCGTTTCAGGTTGGGACCAGCGGGATGTTTCGGTGTCACGGATTCTGGTTCTCACAATGAAGTTTCTCTTCAGCGCAAGATTTGATCGAGACAGAGGAAGTTTTTGAACACACAAGAAAAGCTTGAGGAATGTGTAGGAGTTACCGCTTTTATTCTCTTTTATTCTGCGTGAACAATAAAGTATTTTCTGAGCACTTACTGGTCAGTACGTGGCTTTATTATCTATTATTGGGAGCAGATACACCGTTGTCATCGGTTTGAGACTCTTTGGATGAAAAGCGCAAACAGAAAGGTAAATTGAACAGAGATATTCCTCTCTCGCCCGTTGAAACTGACGGATGGAGGCGGAAAAAGAGAGAGAGAGAGCGAGAGAGAACAATGACGGGAGAGATTGGGAACGAAATATTGATTGGAGACTTGGGGGAGCGAGAGCAATAACGGAGATAAAGAGGGAAAGAGGGGGAGAGCGAGGTAGAAATGGAGACCTAGTGAGAGAGATGGATGGATAGATGGAGAGAGGGATAAAAATAGAGAGAGAGAGACAGATGGATAGACGCGTGTTTTTGCATTGGATCTCGATACTCGGCCGTACATCACAGCTACGTTTAATTGCCGTTTCCTGGTGATGTGCGAAATCAGAGAGAAGGAACCGCGTTAACTTTGTGTTATTTTAATCGGTCTCTTGCGAGTAAACTCAATAAAGGCTGGGGGGCGGGGAGAACAATACCCAGTCGCCATGGCAACTGTGATGTATATTGGCCAGGAGATTGCAGGGGGGGGGTCTACATTCCTACATTCTGTTCCCAGTGACACTGCCAGACAAATTAGCCGCTTATAACTCGTCTCGCGAACGCACTTCTGCCACCGACGCCATTACCCTCTGACCAAATCACTTCAACACAAACGTTCCGCCTTCATTAGTCGTGCCGCTTAAAACGGACCTGAAACATTTCAACGTCACTGACTGTTTTTCTGTTTAGCAGTTCAATAATAAATCTGGTTGTCTGTGGATAGTTCGGAACTCTGAGAGCGTCCAAAAGTTTTCTTAAAGGGAAAGTAGACTAAATAACCGACCTGACAAGTTCTGAATTTCGATAATTTTTGAATGATAAATCTGGTTTTCCGAGGAAAGTTCAAAACAGTAAATTTTCTCTCTGATTTCTGCCACAACCGAGTCTTTTTTATATATTGGTTTGTAAATCGAACGTAAAACGGCGTTGAAGATAAACTTAGCTAATGGTTTAAATCCCGCTATGAAGACTAGCATCCCGTTCACGTCGCCAATTCCTCGTCTTCGCTTTGTTGACTTTGGTTTGAAGTGCGTTTAGCGAAGATCAAAAGTGGCCGTTATTGTTGTCGTTCTGGTTGGTTTCACCATTGAGACTGGGATTTAATCCCACTAGTGATGTGTAAATTCTGTGGCTGGCGTGGTGTGTGGGTTTGTTAAGGCCTCGGACGTCAGAGGCTAACGTTTTCTCCGGCGCTACAGCAAACAAAACGGAAAAAGATCAAAACCGAGGTTTCAAAGGACAGGAAATGGAAGAATCGCCGGCGATTGGCCGCTTGTGTTTACATGTCCTTGTTATTGTAAGTTTAGACTCTGCTGTATTCACAAAGATTTTACTCTGAAAAGCATAAAGGAAGCAAATAAAGTGCGGCCATTTCTGTGTGAGCTGTGACAGATGGGGGAAAAAAAGAAGTTTCTCATGCCTCATTAATTCACACGCTTGAGCTTATCTCACACCCGAGCCACGTCAGAACGCAAAGTGTCAAGTCTGGGAACATTGTGATGTTTAAAACAGGTACTTTTAGAACTTGCTAATGCAATTTGCTGAAGTGTTAAAGTATAAAGGGGAATGAGTATCTGTTATGTTGGAGATAGCGTGTTTAGCTTAATGGTTAATGCGAAGATTCTGTAAATAGAGTTAGGCAACATTGCGGGAAGTTTCATGAACACCTGTTCCTGAAAACATCACTAAAAAACTCGCCTGCGAGAAATTCGTCGCCAACGCTGCAACTGAATGTGACATTAAAGGCTGATGCAGACGTGTAAATTACGAGTGCATCACGATCCAATAACGACAGCCAGACAACGTCGCAAGTTAATAAAGACGGTGAAACAACGTTTAATTAGTAATTGTGACTTATGAACAAACTCTGAACAATATTATGAACAATCAACTCACATATACAATATTACCGGCACTACGATAAAGTGGCCATATTGATCATCTCACTCACTTTGCTAACAAGACATTGAGATAATAGACAGCGGAACGAAAGTTATAAGCGACAACTGGACAGCAAGTGTCAAGTTATGAATTATAGTCGTTCAATGATCGCCGCACAATATTATGGTATTAGAACAAAGTATGGAGAGTTAATAACAGCTGTCACAAGTTATTAGCAACAAAAGTGTCGCACAGTATTTCAGTAAATATCCATACATGTGTCCTGAGTTTGAACGACTGTTTTGAGTTATGAGCAACAATTGGAGAACAGGTGTCAAGTTATAATTGATAGTTACAATAGGGCAACGACTGATGTGAGTTAGTAACGACAAGCAACGACTGTAACAAGGTATTAGTGACAATTAGACAAGTGTTGCGAAATATTAACGACTGCAAGACAACGAGTGTTGCAACATAAAAATGACAGTTGAATAACAACAGGGTCAGACAACAGGTGTCGCAAAATATTAACGACAATGAGTGTCGCAAGGTAATAACAACAGTCACAATAAAGTACACACTTATAAATAGCAGAGATTAAATAAACAACGACAAGACAATGAGTGTCATGAGATAACGAATGCTGAACAACCGTGTTAATAATGATTGTCGGACAGGTGTCGCGAGATAATAACAACTGCTGAACGACTGTCTCACAATAATAGCGACAACAGGCGCGTGTCAAGTTACTAATGATTGTCGGAAAACAGGTGTCGCGAAATATTAACGACAATAAGACAATGAGTGTCACGAGATAATGACGACTGAACGACAGTCTCACAATAACAATAACAAACAGACACGTGTCAAGTTACTAACAATGGCCAGACAACAGTTGTCGTGAAATATTAACGACAACAAGACAACGAGTGTCACGAGATAATAACGACGACTGAACGATCGTGTCAAGTTACTAACGATGGTAGTCGCGTGATAACAACGGCTGAACGACTGTCTCACAATAACAACGACAACCAGACTTGGTCAAGTTACTAACGATGGCCGGACAACAGGTGTCGCGAAATATTAACGACAGCCGCAATGTCCCAATAAAGTACACAGTTATAAATAGCAGGGTTTTTGACAAGGCCGGGTTGAGTCGGGGTTCGGGGGCATCTAATAGACACCGCTGTCACTGGTCCACATCCCTGGCGAGTAATGGCCATTACTGCTCAACCTGTCAGAGAAATCAAAGTGCACACCTGCAGACCTGCGGCGGGAACAGCAGTACGCCTGCGCCGCTCCATCACAGACGGGAACAAAAGAGCCACGCTAACTTTAATAACACAAAGACGGAGGGATATTGAGTGGACATCAAATGTGCACGTCCCGCCCGCCCCGGGAGATCTTTGATGGCGGCTGGATTCAAATGACTTGTATTGCGTGTCGGGCGAGCGCGGTGGGGGACGGGCGGGGCTGAACAATAACACGGAAGCGGCTAATAAAGCAGGTGACGCGGTGCAGAAACAGCACCCCGGGGTAGGAGACTCGCCATCCTCTGTCAAAGTCAAGGATGGAGGAGAAGGTTCTTCTTCTACCGCAGCCAAGGGCTTTCTCATGACTTGGGTTGCCAGTTCAAGTTCAAGTTCAGTGCATTTGTAAGGCGCTTTTGACAATTTCAACTGAAATTCACTTTTTTCACTCAAAGATATAGGTGTCGCAAAATATTAACGACCACAATACTGTGACTGTTAAGAGATGATGACCATTGCTGAACGACAGTCTAACGTTAATAGTGACAACCAGACACGTGTTTAGTTAGTGATGTAGGGTCGGACAAGAGGTGTCGCGAAATATTAACGACATCAAGACATAGAGTGTCACGAGATAACGACGACTGAACGATTCTGTCAAGTTACTAATGATTGTCGAAAAACGTGTCGCAAAATATTAACAGCAAGACAATGAGTGTTGCGAGATAATAACGACAGTTGAATGACTGTCTCACAATAACAGCGACAACCAGACGCAGGTCAAGTTACTAATGATTGTCAGGAAACAGGGTTTCCTTGACATATTAACGACAACAAGACAATGAGTGTCGCGAGATAATAAAGACGGCTGGACGATTGTGTCAAGTTGCGAATGATGGCCGGACAACAGGTGTTGCCAAATATTAACGACGATAATACATGGAGTGTCGCGAGATAATAACAATTGCTGAACAACATTCTAACGTTAATAGTGACAACCATACGTGTTTAGTTACTAATGTCTAATCAGACAACAGGCGTGGCGAAATATTAACGACAGCAAGATAATGAGTGTCACAAGATAATGACGGCATAACGACCATCTAACGTTAATAGTGAAAATCAGAGGCATATCAAGTTACTACGAGATTATAACGATGGCTAAAGAGCTGTATCACAATAAAAGCGACAACCAGACACCTGTCAAGATATTAATAATTGTCTGAAAACAGGTGTCACGAGTGTTGCGAGATAAAAACGACGGCTGGACGACCTTGTCAAGTTATTATTGATTGTCGAAAAAAATGTGTCGTTAAAAAATTAACAACAACAAGACAATGAGTGTCACATGATAATAACCATTACTGAACGACTGTCTCACAATAATAGCGACAACCAGACGCGCGTCAAGTTACTAATGAGGGTCGGACAACAGGTGTCGCGAAATATTAACGACAGCATTAAAATTCATGTCGCAAGATAATAACAATTACAGTAATCCCTCGCTACTTCGGGGTTCGACTATCGCGGATTCACTGTATCGCAGATTTTTTTTCTTTATTACATATATTCGCGGATTCATTTTTTCCCGACTGTATCTCGGCGGAGGATGCACGCAGACCGCCGCCGGACACGTCTCACCGCGGAGAAGTGAATCGCTATGTCGGCCGTCTCCCCGGCCAGCTGCGGAAAACGCACCCGTGTCAGTGCGCGCGCTCCCGCTCGATCCTTCCGCTCACACCCTTTGAAAATGAATATCTCCGCGGCGACGACGCGTGCGGCGGGGAGATGTTTGTTAACATTACTTTAATAAAGAATACTACTTGGAAAAAAGTGTTTTAAAAGTCTGAATAAAGTGTTAAATAAATATGTAAATGTTGTTTCTCCACTCCGCGGAAATTCAAATTGCGGTCGGGCTTGGAACGTATCTACCGCGATAAACGAGGGATTACTGTACTTAACAACTGTCTCACAATATTAGTGACAACTAGACATGTGTCAAGTTCCTAATGTTGGTCAGACAACAGGTGTTGCGAAATATTAATGACAACAAGACAATGAATGTCATGAGATAGTAACTCAACAGTAACTGTTGAATGAGAGTCTCACAATAATAGCGACAACCAGACACGTGTCAAGACAGTTCCCGACTGGCTTTGGTTATTTACGCATGTCTGCTAAGATCGTGAGTGTGGAAACCGGATACACAGTGTCGGTTCCCATGGAAACCGATTGTCTCGGCACATTTAAGTGCATCAAGAATTTGCCCTTGGCACCTCTGGCGGCGGCATGAAGAGTGGAGTGTAAAGTTGAGCACTGGAAGATAAAGCCTCCATTAAGTGCGTCTTTCATGTGGCCGTGCTGAAAAAAACATCACGGCACTTTCAGAGTTGAACGTCTCACGATTAAGTGATTTGGCGTCGTTTTCACGCTGCGGCTGGATTGCATCTTTTTTAATTCGCCCAACTCTATCAATATCACGTTAAAAACCAATGAGTGGCAACTCGAGGATGAGAAGTTAACGTCAGAACGTCTTTTTCTACAATCTCAAAGCCTTAAACGTTAACGCTATTATCTCCACAACCCACCTGCGCATTCGCTAGCCGACGTAAATCCCGTTATTATTGATGTATGGCAGCAGTTTCTTCAGAAGGGTCAATTGTGTTTTTGATATTGTTTTTAGCTACGATATTATTTCATCTGCAAATTGCATTGCTGCGCTATGCTATCTTTCCCACATAAATTACATCACGAAAGAAAGCACACAGAGTAAAACTTTGATGGAAAACCTGCTTATAGAATGATTTTTCGTTTTTTTTGTTCCGCATTGACGTAGAGAGTGATTCGGAAGGTGAACCTTTCTCCACAACGGGTTTAACATTGCTTTCACCAAAGTAAATTAACAAAGTTGACCCCGTGGCCGTCTTTTTGGTCATGTTGAACCTTAAAAAAGGAAATGGAAAAGCGTTCTGGAAAACGTCAGTTAGCTGCTGTAGCATAGTGGAATCAGCAGGCTGGTCAGGAAGTCTTGAGCGACTTGACCTTTACTACTAAGTGCCCCAAACTTTTTGGCCGTTTGGTTTGATTTTAAAGTGGCCAATCGAAGACCGATTTCCATCACGCGCTAATGGAATATGACCGTCATATAGTCAAAAGTTCAACTCAAAAGTTAACTTAAGTTAAAAATGTTGTTGTTCAAGAGTTTGCCTTCCCAGTGTGAAAAAGTGGATTAAACTTTTAACGAACCGGTTTCTTTTCATATTTCTAAACTATGGTGCTGCCAACAGAATCTGCCAAGAAGTGTGTTATTGTGGCCACTAGGGGCCGTATCGAACTTGTGTCCTGTATTGAATCAACCAGTGGAGTGACACGCACAAACCCGGAGCAGTGGGCAGCCTTGAGCCGTGATATCGGGGGACATTTTGCTCAAGGACACTTAGTTGTGGAAGATGTAGGTTGGGTAGCAGATCGAAGTCAATTCCACTGGACCACACCTTGAAAAAGTCCACGTTCAGTTGATGCTTATAATAAATAAGTAATTTACACAAATATAAGCACCTCTTTTTCGAATTTTCGATGCTCTAAAACTTATATTTGAGCGGGTGCTTATAAAAGTGCTTATAATTGCTGATTTCAAATATGCGCGTAAATATAAGGCCCCATTTTTCCGTATTTCAAGTCAGGAGAAATCAGAAATAAACAAAAACACATCGTCTTTATGCAGCGGCGCTTGTGTGTATATAAATGTTAAACAATGGTCTTTAGACAGACGCACTACAGAATAAGCTTTTATTAGCTCAATAACAGAAATTAAAAAAAAAAAACATTAGACACGTCGCAACACTTATCAGAGACAAAAAAAAACACTTAAAGTAGTAAGAAAAAACTAAATATTTATATTACATAATATTTTATATTACAAGAAACCAAGACTACAAACTACGACCGCTTAGCTTAGCTTAGCTTAGCTTAACGCAACCGGCTACAAACGGGTCCAATGTGTCATTGCAGAAAGAGTTGAAACGGTCGAAAATGAAGAACACGGGCAAGTAGTAAAAAAATCAAAGGAACAGACACAATCAAAACGCTGGGTCGCTGCACAGGGGATAATAATCCTTCCTCTTCACACGGCGTCAGATAAACAGAGAGCTAGAAATAGACCTGAGCTTGAAACAATTGCACTGAGCATGTGCGGAGTCTGACTGGAGAGCAAAGGATCCTGACCACTAGAATCGACTTTTTGTGTTCTATTATTCAAAGAAAACAATGTCAAAATGATACGAGTCACAAGATAGGTTTGTTAAATAAAAAAAAAGATTGTATTTTTAAAAGAATATTAACGTAATTGAATCCAATTTTTAAACTTTAATTTTGTGCCTGAAAAATCAGGAGGGTGCTTCTATTCACGGTACGCATGTAATTTCGATATATTTTACTCGTATGATCAAATATAGTCTGAGATAGCTCACGCCGTGTATAATCCAATCCTTCAGTGGTTCATTAATCCCTCAAATCGAGTATTTCCTGAGCAACACCCTGCCGTGTAAACCTCTCGCCCACTGTGACTTTTCTGATCCAGAAACAGTCTCCGCCACTCGATCCCCAAACCTGCCGTATAATCCACCGCGGTCACGACCTGACCCCGGATCAGCACTGCCGGAGAATCCCGCCCTCGCCCGATTAATTACCCTAATCACCCGCGAGATCGTGGAGTAGAAAGGATGGACCGAGCTCTCCACAAGATGGGAGCGGCAGGTGCGGTGCCTCCGGAGTTCGGGACGAGGGATTTCGGGAAGCGAAGACTCGCGCGTAATTTGTTCTCGGGATACGGCGAGCTCGGCGTAAACCATTAATCTTCCTTAAACTCCCATGCAGAGGAGAACTCATTAGTTAGCCAAAAAACAGCTAAATGTGCCGCGCTAAGCACATTATCTCTCAAACACATACGCGCCAATAACAAGCGCTTGGGAAGGCGGAGGCCAGTTCCCGCTAAATGAGTTTCTAACGACATCCAGCACACGCGTCGGACGCCGGCGTCCACCCGGAGGGATGAAACCAGGACTCTGAAGTGTAAAGGAAATTGCCTAATGGGTGTCATTTGCTAATGTGATTATATTTACAAGCGGCTTTCTCGCCGCACGGGCGGTGGTCCGTGTTTATTCGGAATCTTCAGACGTGGTCTCGCAGCTTGCGTGGCGTCGGCTAGATAATGACCAAAACACAATCAGTCTTATCAGTGGGGATTAGATGTAAAACATAAAGCCGTTTAAGATTGGCGCTACCTGCAGCCGCTTAATGGGCGCGGCCCTGACTGGTTTTCTCCCGCGCTTTATTATAAAGTTATACTTCGGTTGTGTCGACGGAGTAAAACTGGGTTTTATCAGATACATCAAGATGGCCAGAAGGTGAAGGACTATTGCACTTCATATGGGTTTATCTAGGGCAGGGGCACAGGTGTAAGGTACTTGAGTCAATGTGCTTCATTACTTTACTTAAGTATGTTTCTGGCTACTTCGTACTTGCACTGAGTATCAAAAACATGAGCAATTTTTACTCTCTACTCCACTGCATTTGTGATTGAGTAACTGTACTTTTCACTCCACTACATTTGAATCGACACTTACCGTTACTTGTTACATTTGATTGTGCGCGACAAACCACAATCAATTTTTATTGCGGTTAATTTCTTGGGCGAATGGGGCACTTTTGCCATCTGTAGACTGCTGAAGATACTGGAAGCTAATTGTGAATTATAAACCACCATGAGCGTGAATTAGAGGCGTGAATGTTTACCAGGATTTTAACTATCGCAACATAGTTGACGTCAGTGATGAAGCGAAAGCGCCGAAAACGTTGCCGAAAAACAGAACGACTCTTACCAGATGCAGTGTCTGCTTTGTTTACTGCGGACAACAAAATAAGAGCTTTTATAAAACCACCGTCAAATTTGAGGAAACACATTGAGGTATTTTTAGCACGTTTGAGTTTGATAGAGACAGACTTTTTGTTCTTTATTTATTTTATTTTTGAAACATGGAGGTGTTACATTTCTTTTCTGTATTAGAAAACAAAACCTCATTAATAGAGTTTTTTCACATTTCTTTGTTTTTTTTTTTTTTGCCTAAATCCAGTATGAGTAAAATACTTAAGTTCTATTAAACCTTGATACTTTGCTACTTTGACTCAAGTCTTTTTTATAGTGGAATACTTTTTTCTTGTATTTAAGTAACTTATACGGTTTTCACGCTTCTTCAAAGGACCATTACACGTTCGCCAACCGTGCTTTAAATTATTTGAAAATGAAATTGCGTGTCCCGTTTTGAAACAGTTCCAGACGGCTATTGTCCCGTATTTTTTTTTATCATTTTTTAAAGCAGCATCTCATGCGAATCATCTCACACGCTTTTTATGAAGACGTCACCTGTTCTACTTTTGATTGGGTAATACACTATGTCATCGTTAGTTTGATTGGTCTTTGTAACGGTCTTTGAGGAGGGCGGGGCTTAGAGAGAGAGAGAATGTTTCTCTCTTAATGTTTCAGAGCTTGTTTGTTAGGTCAGACACACAAATATGAATTAATTACCTGAAATGTTAGTTAATATATTAATAAACAACATAAAGCCCCCTTAACAAAAATTAGCTGATAAATTGAAACGTTCCATGATATTAAATTAATAATAATATTGATAAATAAATCTGTCGTATACAAACTTTTCATGACATCTGCCCACTAATAAAAATATTATTGTTATTATTATATACACGTTGAAGCTGGATTGTATAACAGAAGAGCTGATATTTAGAACACTATTTCATATTATTAATTACTGTTTAATTATTAAAAAATATTCTAGGACTTTTATTTTGTTACAGATTTTAGTTTTTACAGATTACAGTTAGTTTTGCACCATTGAAGCTTATAACCTCGGAGAAGCCTGTCTGAATTTGTCTGGAGGCCACGCCCGTTCTCCTATTTTTTGAAAATCAAAATATCGTCAACATAGTTTATCACAACGGTATTTGCACGACAACAAAACAGCGATGCACCGTGTCTGAGCGCGGACTTCAAAGCTTTAGTCGTCACTGGGTGGATTATGCAAATGATTCCGTCCATCCTCGCGTTTCACTTTTAAGTTGCGTTCGTTTTTTATGTCTACGAGCTAATTAGCTGCAGTTCGCGTCGCGTTTGCCATCATTTTAAAGTTACGTTTTCGAGAGCTGCCGAGGGCAACAGGAAGTTTGAAGTTGGCGGAGGGATGTTAGCGTTTAAATTCCCGCCAAACTCGCCAAAGTTTATCGAGGAGTTGAAGTTTGGGCAACACATTGGCTCTTAAATCTTTTTCTTAAACCAACATGACATTCTTCATTTTTCAAAAATCATTTCAAATTATAAGGCATCTGTACATTTTTTGCTCAGATGTTTTTCCATATTTAAGTAAAAAAAAAAAGTGTAGGCTATAAATCACACACTGTCGATGTGCGCGTCATTCAGCGTTTCAGCTCGGCTCTCAATCATAAATTGACATTTACTTTTGCTTCGTGCTTCAAAGTTGCTGTTTTTTTTCCCCTCCGTACGGAAAATCCAATTAGAACACACAAGGTGTTTGCTTTTTATCCTGGAGATGGATCCAATAAACGCTGTTATTTGAAGGCTCCTTCTGATTTGCGCTTCCTCGGCTCATGAGATCTGGATGTTGGGGGAAGTTTCGCTCTTCGCTCGTACTTTTGAGAGTCACGGTTTGGGGTCCGGACGCTGTGGGAGGGATTCGTCCTTCCTCTGAGCGCGGGGCGAATGAAATGGGTCAGTCTCTTACACTAAATTAGTTCAGACCTCTGAATTATGGATGAGACTGAAAGTCAGTCAAACGTCTGTCGTTTTTGACCCGATTCAACCAAACTCGTGAATAAATTAATGAAGTAGTTTTATCCAAAATACAGCGGAGCCCCGATTTACGAAATTAATTCGTGCCGAGAGACGTTTCGCTCAGGGAAAATTTCATTAGCTGAGCTGCATTTTACATGTAATCCATCTAATTAAATAAATTCAGACACATTTTTTTTACAAATGATAAAATATTGATAATAAATGTAATAAAAACATGTTACATAGTAGTTATTTAGTTTGCCCTTTGGCAGATGTTTTAAAAGGTACAGTGTATATTATATACTGTACCTTTAAAAATGATACAGCGGACAATCTCACGTGACCAGTTACCGCCATCTTGAAATTACATCAAGCATATTGTCAATTGAAATCCCTGACAATTCCGTAGTTAAATAATTCCGTATTTACGGAAATCTCTGAGATTTGCACAACGTCATTTCAAGATGGCGGCTCAACGGGAGAGAAAAAAAAAATAAAAAAAACAATCGCCATTCTGGGAGAAAACAAGCTTACTTTATTATTTTGTAAGCAAGATCTCTGAAACTAAGCAGCATTTCAGTTGTTTTTTGTTTATTTTATATGCATACAAGATTAAACAACCATTTTAAAACACGTCAGGACTCTCATCTCCCAACACACTAGCGGTAAGAAAACGACGCGCTCCTTTTGTAAAGCGAAAATATTTCGGAACTCGGGACGACATTTTCGTTACCCTGTATTTTCGTTCTCTAGGGCATTGGTAATTCGGGGTGCCACTGTTTGGGTTTTAAAATAGCTTTTAAATAATTTCTATGTATTCGTGGACAATTTGACAATTTTTTTTACATTAAATTTACAACTATTATTGTGTTGTTTTCCATTGTAAAACAGCCTTGAACAGCGGTTTTGTCTCTCGCCGTATCCTCGCGCGGTCATTTCCTGTGCAAACACGGCCAATATAAGTCATTACCCGCACCACCACACGCAATCTACTGCCCATTACCGCCAATCTGTGTCCGCACCACAGCGCGGCCTCGCTCCCCGCTACACGCAATTGTGATTGATTGTTTTGAATCGTTTGATTTGCCGGAGTTCCGCTCAGGAAGGCATCGCCGGGTCAGATTCCGCCGTCTGATTGGTCCACATTAGGGACTTTGCTTCGATGATCAACAGGAGGCGGACGCATCGTCATCGGCCGCCATCTTGTTTTTTTTATTGGGACGTGTGGCAGCGAATGTAAAATTAACTTATTACACGCAATATTTAGTCTGACGTCTTTAATATAATCGTTCGCTCTTTTTCATTATTTATGCAAACACGTGATTTTTACACAAACTAGTATGTATTTGTGTGTAGTCATTTAATATATTCACTAATTTTTCACTTGTTTGTGTGTGAATTGCTATATGTTTGTGTGTGTGTGTGTGTGTGTGTGTGTGTGTGTGTGTGTGTGTGTGTGTGTGTGTTTTAAGCCAACGTGTATAAGAAATTATGAGGATGTAGATTTTATTGCATATATGTACACGTATACATATGTTTGTGTGTACACAAACCACACACATTTTACAGCACACCTTGCTTATTTTCATACATTTGTTCACTAATATAAACGTGTATGTGTGTGTCTTGCAGACGTGTAAAGCACTTAAACTTTAGGGATTTTTTTTTATTTTGTATAGTATAAAGTGTAATTATACATATGTATAATACAATTGAACCCAAAAATAAAATTACGACAAACACGTAAAAAAATGAAAAAAATTCTTTAGACATTGAAACACTGAGAATAGCATTTGTACTTCTATTAAAAAAATATTGACAATATTTACAAAAATTCCTAAATTTTTGATACTCAGTGCAAGTAGCCAAAAATACTAATAAGTAAAAAAAATATTTACAATATGTACAAAAATTCCAAAAGTGTACTCAAGTACTTTACACCTCTGGTTAAATCTTCACGTATTGTGTATAAGTGCACCTCACATTACACGTGTTGGGCCATAACAATCTCCAATGTGTGTCACGTACAGTACGACCTCTTGATAATAAAAAGGGAAATAAAATCTTTACACTGCGCACCTATGTAATAACCTGGTGGACCTGCGTCAGCGCGCGAAACAGCGGCCAAATGGCGAAGTATGGATTGGCGGAGGTGGCGCTGGTTCCCCGGGGCTTTCGCCTTCCATAATGTCAACAGCGGATCCTCCAGTTCCCAGCGCCACAGGCTTACTGGTGAATTATCCCGCGCTGTTGCTTAATTGGGTTCACGCGAGGTGAGATACGAGGTCCACGTTCTGTTCTAGAAGCTTCCTGGTGACGTCGTCCTGCTGATGATCTGATGGCGGCGTGGTCGGGATGGACTGGTGAGGAGGAGAGCGAGGACAACTGGAGAAGTGACGGACTCAACGTCAACGTGGGTTTCTGCTCGGTTATTCCAACTGCAGGTTTCTGAGCTTTGTTGCTTATGAACAAACTACGGCACATGCGGCCCTTTAAATGTTTTAATCCAGCCCGCCGAACTTGCAAAAATTAAAGGAAAGTCAGATTTTTTTATGTAAATCAGGTTAATTCGGTTTGAAAGGTTATTTCATTTTTTTATGTAACACATTTTAAAAAGCGTAACCATACACACCAAATGTACGTAAAGGAATTGTACTAGCATTTTTTTACGTTTATTTCTAGTCAGTCTGAAAAATATATTTTAGTCAGTCTATGGAATCGGACGCCACAAAAATATCAAACATACATCTCTAAGAAACGAACAGAAAATGCTTTATATTTACGTCTGGTTTTTTATTTTCCGCTTGCAATCTTCACGTTTTGGTTTGAAATGTGTTTTTGTTTTGCTTCAGATTTTTCCGTTTAATGTTTTTCCGCTTGAACTTCTGTCACTAGGCCTTTACTCTGATTGGCTGGTGAGAATGTGATTGACAGCTGCTTGACCGGGAAGCCCGTACCCGCCCCTTTGTCAAATGTTAGTACCCAATGTGGCCCGCGAATCAAAAAGTTTGCCCACCCCTGTTATGAACCATTAATATTCCACATACCGTATTTACGTGAATTTAACCATTACTTTTTGTATCACTGGTGATACAATTGTTTACCGTCAATTTTACAGCAGTGCTTCTCAAATAGTGGGGGGGTGTGGAAGATCAGAAGAAGAAAAATAAAAAAATAGAAAGAAGCCACTACTTTCTGACTTAACTGACTTTCTTTAACTCTCAAACAGTAACGTGAACGATTCTTTTCAAGTCATCCATTAATTTTTTACTGGATGTGGCGCTGTATGAACGGCTCGGCTCGTGATAAACAAATCGTTCACTGAGGAGATTCGTTCATAGAGACATATAAAAAAGTGTTTATTTCGAACGAATCATTCACGATAGACACATCGCTATTAAGGATCCGTTTGTAAAAGAGAAGAGAAAAGGCAATAAAGTCGGAAAGACTCGCGCAAGCCATTCAAAAGTTAAATGCAGAAAATATGACGAAGCAAATCTCGCTCTCGGCTTCACTGTTAAATGTTGTTGATGAAGAGGAAAGATCAATGTTTCCTGTGCCTGAAAACGCTTGAAGTGGACGGCATGAAGCCCACAAAATTAAGACGACACATTTCAAGAGACGTAGGCAGTTTTTTTTTTTTACTGAAAAAAAAAAAGCATTAATTAATTAATATGAATGGTAGTGAAATTATTTGGTAGTCTGCGGTTAATTGTTTTTTTTGTGGGGGGGGGGGGGGGGGGCAAGATATTTCCATAGGTTTAAAGGGGGGCACGACCAAAAAAATTGAGAACCACTGGTTTACATGGACTTGAATAAAAAAAACATTTTCAAAAAACTCAACGAATACACTTATAATACATAACTGGATCACCAGGTGGCAGCAAATTGTCGCCACATGGCGTTTCCATTGCAGTGACCACTAGGGGAGCCGTTCCAAATTTGGAAAAATCTCCTTTTTCCGATTTTCAAAAGAAATTAGTTCTGAAGTTGAAATTTTCACCCCTTCCTCTTAAGCATCTTGTGTCTGGAGCCAAAATGTAAAACAATTTTTATTTGGTCATTTTTAAGAGAACTATCATTTTGAATCGAAAAAAAAAAAAAAACCTTTGGGCTTTCCTCCTGGTACCCCGCATTAAAGGGATATGCACACTTTTTTCCAATTCAACGGCACAAAAACTTGCGGGGGCTTATAAATCGCCGATTTCAAATATGCGCGTAAATATAAGCGTTTTTCATTTTCCACATTTCATGTCAGGAGCAATCACAAAGAAACGGAAATACGTCGTCTTTACGCAGCGTTGCGTGTGTGTTACGTAATAATGGTTCTGGAGACAGACATGCCAATACGTTTTTATAAGCTCAATAACAGAAATAAAGAAACATTAGACATGCCACAACACTTAGATTAGGCATTAGACACAGTGTCTTTTTGAATTGTAGAATTGAACTTGATTTTCACTAAAAAATGTTGTATTGTTATACATTTATTTTGTAGAACACAGCCTAAAACGTCTAATAGAAGGCCGCCTTTAGTAGAAGGCCACTTTTCTACAGGTAATATGTACATAGATGTGTAATCTGCGTTTTTAGGGCGATTAAATATCATTAAAGTAAAAATACAAAATGCGGTTGAGAAATACAGCGCCACCCTCTAATAGAAGGCCACCACGACAATGAGTTGAAATATACGTATTTACGTTATAGATGCACAACGCTGTACAAAATGTAATTCCGTAACTACAAATATTCACAGATTATATCTGGATTGTGATTTCAAAGCCTGAATCTGAGTTTTTTTGCTTGCGATGGGGAAGAACGGTGGAGACTGAGCCAGGATCAGCATATTGTCTGTAATATACTAGTTAAATATGAGCTGAGCAGGTCCCAGAGCAAGATCTGATTAAATCAGCCTCCGCTGAGAGGATGCCTTTTCACACAAACTTCATTTCTTGCCTCCAACTCTCCGGTTTTTTTTCCACCCTCACATCCACACGATGAGAAAACCGGCAAGATTGGGAGAAGATTACCTCAAACCTCATTCCTAAACAAAACTCCTCTCAAGTAGTTCAAATCTCCGCGGAGAAAAGCCCGAAGAATGAGAAAATGATGTCTGTGGATCAAAAGTAATGGGAAATGAAGATTGAGACCATGTGCCAAAATCGGCGAAAATGAAGACTTCTGCCGTTTTCGAGCATCTAGAAGGTGTTTCTGGATCGCTACCGTGTTTGATATTAAAGAAGTTGAAGGCTTGTAGAATTACCGTTTGGGAACTTCAGGTCAAGAAGCGTAAAAACTGTCTGTCAGAACCACAGAAGCATGGTGAGATATCTAAAGGGTTCTACTACTTTTGCTTTCCACTAGATAGAACATTGCCAAACATCTTGAATGGAGCTGTCAGTCACAATCTGCAGAGGATTACGGAGTATAATCAGAGCCGAGCGAGCGGTCCAGCTCCACACACACACACACACACACACACACACCAGTCGTGTTTTTCATTAAACGCACCAGCTGCGATGACAGCTTCATATTGTTCCCGCCTGCGATTATCCAGAAGAACCGAAGCCAAGAGGAGAACACACTCGCGGTCCGACGTAAAAAAAATTGGGTAAAAATACCATTATAAAATTGGTCTGATTTCGAGAAACACTTACAAAACAGGAGTGATTACGTAAATTTTTGCCCTGCTGTCTAAAATAGTAATGGCCTGGTGTGAGATGGTGGGAGTGCGATTTAACAGAAACCGTTGACGACACACACAGCGCCGTATAGTTTTTTTTGCACACAGTTTTTACTGCTTTCCACAGGAATGAACAGATTCTGAAAAGAAAAAAAAAAAA
>CM051507.1:5467997-5483773 GCA_028031935.1 Paedocypris micromegethes
AAAAAAAAAAAACGACACAAGAGAGAGAGAGAGCATCTTCACTGTGAAAATGTAATCAACAAATAGATTCCAAAAACATTATCCAAATATTGAAAAGCAAAGGCGTAACAAAACACAAAATAAATCAATGATCATTGTGCAATCAAGAGGAAATTACGCGAGAGCACGCACGCAGGCACGCACGCAAGCAGGCACGCGCAGTTGCTGTTTTCTCCCCTCACTTCGAAAACGTATTAAAACGAAACAATGGCAACTCATTACGGAACAATTTGTATTATAACGAAAACAATTTCGTCGTTCTCGTTCCATCGACGTCTTTCTTCAGCAACAGACAAACTTCTCAGCGCGGGAAAGTTGAGTTTGTGTCTAGAGGATTTAATTAGTCTGTGTGACGGGCCTCGATTCGATCAAACTCTCATCACTCTCCTCATAATTCTATAATATACTGTACTTTGGGGACTTTGCAGGAGGACCCGCTTCAATTAGGACGAATTGAAATGATTTCGGCCTACGAACCTTGAGAAATAATGAACACGGCTCATTACCTGACGGGCAGATGTAAGATGAGGTCGGGGCGGTTGAAGAGGGCCACGCGCTTTCTTCCGCGGCTCCACAAAAACCGCATGGAGGCCTAGTTTATTTGTCTTAATTTGCTAAGCGAAGGCATTTTTTCCATTTTTCATAAAGCTGGTCCCCGTCTCCGTCCGTCCTGATTCAATCAGCGATCAGCGGCACGTGCGCGCGGCGCGGGAGCGACATCTGGCGGCCGGGAAGAGAATGACAGGCTCGAGATCTTCGCCTGCAGAATTAGCGCGGTGTGTTTTATAATTTTTTTTTTTTTTTGACTGATCTGTCCTTAGCGCATTTATTTGCTTGCTGTGTATTTTGTGTGTGCTGCAGTGCTTGATGATTTAACAGAGCTGTTGTAATGGGACCGCAATCCCACAGCAGATATGCTGATCTTCAGAAGGTTCCGCAGAGAAGCTGTGTAAGCACACACACACACACACACACACACACACACACACACGCGCGCACTTTCACTACAACCCTTTTTGGTTTTTGTTTGATAGGTGTTTTTTGGCAGGTGGGGTATCGAGGCGAGTCGTTTTTGCAACCAACCAAATAGTGAACATTTTTATAAATAAGTTTAGATGATTTTTTAGAATTAAACTTAACTTACTCATTTAGTATTTATTACGAACATACATTTCGACGTTAAGTACGGTAATCCATTGAGTCACGTGACGAAAACTGGCTACATATTGAAGTGTCACGTGACACGGCGAAGAAAAACAATTTCGGGAACATGGTATTAAAAAAAATATATGTGTGCGCGAGTGATTGAGTAAAGACTTTAGTTTGACCCTTTAGCAATTTTAAAATAATCTTGTGCTGCTGTTTCTGCTTTGACTTCATTCCATTTTAAAAATCATTTTTTAATTGCAAAATGTATTGATTGCTATTTCACTGTTGACTTACCGTGCTTTCATTATAAATTTTCAGTTTTTCTAACTTCTTGTTTTACTCAAAAGTAAAAAAAATGTATTATAAGAAAGTATGCTAAAGTTTAAAACAAGACAACACACGACGCACTTTGAGAGTTGTAACTGTGAAAAGCGCCCTACAAACGCACTTAACTTAAACACACACACACCTTCAACAGGTGATTCATCAGAACATCAAGACTCATGTCGGGTGTCAACCACGAGGAACAAACGAATCTTTCATGATTGTTAAAACCAGACGAAGACGACGTCGGAACTTACTAGGTTTGATCAGGGTTGAAGAGACATTTCCCGCTCTAAACAAATTGATTCGCACGTCAAAAGATCGGCGTTCATTAAAAAGTTCACTCGCCTTTAAAGTTCTCCGCTTCTTCACTTCGTCTTTAGCGAAGGTTAAAACGAACAAGCAACTTCAATCTTTTAGAACAATCAAACAACAACAAAAGGTTTAAAATAACACAGGAGACGCTGGTAGAAGCATTTCTGGATGTTTATTCGACAATCCAACATCATCCATACAGACTCTAATACTAAAGGATGTGGCATTCCAAAAAAAAAAAAAAACCAAAAAAAAAAAAACCTCACAATAGAGGAAGTGTAAAAGTTTGCGAGAGGGACACACGAGGCCCTTTGGTATCTGGTGATGAAACAGGAAGTGAAGTCCAGGCCACAATTCACAAACCAGCCCAAACACTGAGATCTCACACCATGATGCTTTTCACTTCGCCCAAAAAGAACGTTTTCTTTGCACTACGTTAAACGTAAAGAGACGATATATTCAAACGGAACCGATACGCCACTACGCGAGGGGACCTAGGCACGAGTCGTGGATCCTAACGGAGGAGAACGTGACGTCGGAACCAAAGGCGACTGGAATCATCGTACAGGCGTCGGCGCCTCAAACGTTCCCGCGCCTGCAAACCTGAGCATTCGTGAAATAATTAGACACGTACACACACACAGCGATATATATCCACACAGATCATAGAGAGCAGACTCCGCCCCTTCCTTTTGTAAACAGTCCCACGTTTCTATTCTCATCCCTTTTGTTAAAACAAATAAACGAGCAGAAACGAAAAAAAAAAAAAACATTCACTTTCCGACGAAAAATCGCACTCTCGTTCGCAATCTCAACGACGTAACGGAGGATAAAACAGCAAAAGCGTTAAAATCGTAAACGTCGATTCGGTACGTAAAACCGTTGTCGCGAGACTCCTAACTCCGGCGACGACGGACGATGCGACTCTTGCATAAGACGAGAAGCGTCGGTTTACGAAAAAACGGAAATCGTTTTTTTCGCCGAGGTTGGGTTCAGAAGTTGTGCGCGTTCAATAAAGAATCCAGCATATTAAAAGTGTCTTCGTAATCCATGTGCGGCCCGTTAGTGATCAGGGCGGCGGCGGGATCGGAACTCGGGCCTTCACCGAGCCGCCTGTCAATCTTGGCCAGGTGGGCGTGGCCTAGCGAGGGATTGACGGGCGCGGAGGCGGAGTGGCTCTTGGAAGATCGGTGTGATTTGGAGGACGAGTGGTGATGGTGGTGATGATGATGATGGTGGTGATGATGGTCGCTCCTCGCCGTCTTGTGCACGGAATGCTTCTCGCGGGCGGGGCGCGGGCTGTGGCGGTTCTTGCTTTCCGACGAAACCTTGATCTTCATCTTCAGCTCTTCCTGACTGGCCGCGCCGTTCTCCGCCGAGGGGTGGCGCCGCTTGAGGGAGGCGGTCTTCTGGTGCGAGTGCTTGGCTCTGATTGGCTGCTCCTCCTCTTCCTGGCGGCGCCTTTGCTCCATTTCCTGTTTCTCGCGGTACTTCTCCAGAGAGATTTTGTGGGAGGGGAGGGGGGCGGAGACCAGGGAGTGTTTGCTCGCCGGCGCCGCCTGGAGTCCGAGGAAGGCGTCGGCTCCCTGGCTGAGCGAGGGCGGGAAGCTGAAGGCGGAGCTCTGCAGGCCGTTGAGGGACATGGGGACGACGTCCAATGGGAACGAGGCGGGCGGGTCCGAGTACAAGATGCTGCCCATCAGCGGGCCGTCCTGGCTCAGAGACGGGAAGGAGCCGTCTGCTGATTGGCTGTCCAGTTTGGGCTTTTTGGCGGCTTGTGTCGCCTAAAACAAACATTGAGGAAAATTAGAGAGTTACTTTGGAGAAAACTAAACAGAAACACACACAATTGTAATATGATACATGTAATAAATAACCTAATTATTTTATATATATATATATATGCGTGTATACCTGTATATCATCTATAAATACATAAATGTATATACACACAAAAACCTGTGGGTGGTTTTAAAAAGCAGCTGAAGAGTATTTCTTTAAACAGGCTTTTAGTTCAGAGTGTTTTGTGTGTTTTTATGATTTGTAACTTTCCTGCTGTAGATTTATGTGGTTGGGTTTTATCTCATTGTTTGATTATCGTTTCATCTTGTGAAGGATTTCCTGATATTATCTGAGAAAAGTAAAAAAATGTTTTATATATAACATGATATTAGATATAATATCATCTATTATATATATATATATTATACATTTATATAATATAGATTTATTTTCCTATTAGTTTTCACTTACCCGCCAGTTTCTGATTCTTTTTAATCTGCTTGGAGTTTTTTCAAGAATCTGGAGAAACTCATGCGTCAAGTCTAGAAAAAGAAACCCAAATCGCGAATGTCATTAAAACAACAATTAAAAAAGCTTTAACTTATAGGAAATGTATTTTAAAGTTTGTTAAATTAATTTTCAATTTTAATTTAAATGAAAATGTTTAAAAAATTTTTGAAACATTTTTTGATACAGAACCAAACTACAAATTTAAGTAAAAAAAAAAAAAAATTAAGTTTCACACCATTTACAACTTGCATGCAACGACTTGGGATTTAAAAAAAAAAAAAAAAAAAACGAGAATTGCTTTTTCAGAAATAAAAAAATGGGAAAAAAAGATCCATTTAAAAAAAAAAGAAAAACAATTAAAATTATTTAAAAAAAAAAAACCCAAAAAGCTATTAAATTTGACGTCTGACTGACCGTCCAGCAGCTGCAGGGTCACGGTCCGGTCCACGTATTCCCACCAGTGTTTCCCGTCCGACGAGACGGGAATCTCCCAGTTGGACCACTTGCAGGCCAGATGGATGCAGACGCACGCCACCACGGTGGGCTTGTGCTGGAGGCAGAAGGTGGTGAGGTGGAGGCTGCGAGAGACAGAGAGAGAAGACCACAAACACACTCCATCACTGACACGCTTCCTTCCTTTCATCCCTCCGCTCGGTGCTACAGTCCAGTCGTTTATTGTGATGGACCCTTAATTCATGCAAAATTATCAAGTCCCGGAAAAAAATCTTATTACACACGTTATTACACAGGATTATTCGGGACAGCATTACACATAATCGTGACCAAACGAGTGAGAGAATCAGAAAGATGAGCACAAGTCGTATGCGAACAACTGTGAAGTCGCACTCCATTTCACCAGAACAACAGTTTCCGGCTCTTGTAGAAATAAATCGGATCTGGAATCACATTTTTGTAGTATCGAAAAGACACTTTTCTCAGTGAACCGTCCTGCTGATCTCCGGACTGAAAATGAAAAAGTAAATGACTGAAGCTCAACATCTTGACACACTTTAGCGTTAAAAAACAGCTGCTTTATTCAGGGTTCCTACACTTTCTGAAAGAGAAAATTCGGTCCATGTTCACGTTTTTCCAGCAACAAGCAGTTGCGGTAAAATTTATATTAAAAGCCTAAATCTAAATGAAACGTTTAGGGGAAGTTCTCTAAATGTAAAGTTCTCTACATGTTTTAGCCGTTACCAAGATTCTAAGTTCTACAGAAAGGTGTAGACATCAGTAGTAGAACTTCTGCAGAACTTTCTTTGTGCAAAGTATAAAGGAGGAAGTATAATCAAGGCAAATTTTTAAAAGTGTCTGACATTTTAAAACAAAAAAACAAGTAGATTTTTTTTTTAATTTAAAATGAAACGTCAACTACTATAACAACGCTGTCTTCAATGGTTCCAGTGAGTTAAAATGTTAAATCACTTGATATTTGTCTTTTTGTATTACGTTTTTTTTTTTTGAATGCCTGTTTAAATACAAATAAACACTAAATGTTCAACACTAAATTAAATACTAAATTAAATACTAAAATCTGAAGAAATACCCCCGTCCCCAACCCCCGTGGCCTTGGTAAAATGATCAAACGTCGACTAGTGACAACAAAAAGGTTGGAGACCGCTGCGTTAATGCGTTAACTTTTATCTGCATTGATATTGATAATACAGAGGAAATGGTTTGTGTCGCCACTTCACGTGACCTCGTCTGCTGAATCTGAAAACGTCTCACGTTGATTCAAGTTTAGTATGAACATGGCGTCGAAATCTCGTACGATCAAAACGTTATCACTTGTGGAACGAATCTGTGTTTTAACTCCGTTCGGCTCCGGCATTTACCCGGATTGCACTGTATAATTAAATGTAAGCTTTTTCAAGCACTTCATTTATAATTCAAGCATTTTCAAGGCCTTAAAAACATTAAAGCATTTAAGTACTTCAAGCACCCGTAAAAACCCTGTTTAAGGTTTGTTTCATGAAAGAAATGGGGAATATAGTTTAAGAGGCAAGTCAAACTTAAAAGTAGAATATACACGCACCACCAAAAAGAGTTTCTGTTTGACGAGAACTGGAGTTAAAATTTGGAATAATTTAAGGAAGGAGGTAAAGCAATGTGCGAGCTTGAAACATTTCAAATATAAATGTAAGGGGGACATTCTTTCGAAATACAATGAAAACGGAATAATTTAAAAGGTTGTCAAGTTTTTTTTTGGTTGTGTATCTGTCGTGTATCAAGGATTTGATTTGATTTGATTTGCGATGTCGATCAAATCAAATAGTCTTCATTTGTTGAAGTGGAGTGTAAAAGGGGGTAGGACTGGATACGTTGTACTTCTTTCTACTCCCTTTCAAACATGTATTGAGGAAATTAACATTATGAACATACTAATATTAATATTATTACTTTGTGGCTTTATGTTGTTGTCAATACTTGTCATGTAAATGTTTGAATAAATAAATAAATAAAATAAAGGTTTCGTTATTTGGGACAAAATGATCCATTCCCAATGTTTGTGAATAACGGACTGTTTATCGTTTACTAATCTAACTAGCGAAACTTGTCAAACTAGCAACGATTGGTAGCGTATACTAGCATTCTGCTCATTTTGGGGAGTTGTGGTACAGTGGTAGAGGACTTGGACTGGTGTCCAAAAGGTCGCCGGTTCGAATCCCCCCTACGACTAGCTCTACAACTAAGTGTCCTTGGGCAAGACACTGAACCCCCACATGCCCCCCGGGCGCCGCACTGTGTGGCTGCCCACTGCTCCGAGTTCGTGGCTGATCGGATGGGTTTAAATGCAGAGAAAAAATTTCCCCACTGAGGGACTAATAAAGGTTCAATTATTATTATTATTATTATTATTTTCTAAGGATTTCCCAGGGAAGGATGAATGATTTCTCCCGGCAGGAGTCGCTAACGTGGAGCGTTTCTAAAAATGCACATGGCAATGTTTTTGGACAGATTTTCTTTAGATTGCGGTAAAATTGAAAAAAAGTGACGCGCCATGTAAAGCTTCATCACAAGAGCAACTGAGACACACCGTCAGTCAGACAAAATACCTCCTTTTCTCCAACAGAATTTCTCCTTTCCAAATAACAAACTGAATCATGATTTTTCTATAAACGTTGTCAGTTCTTTTCGTTGTCAAATAATCTTTTTATACAACGATTTCACAAGCTGCAAAAAAAATGAATTAAATCATTTAATCTGACTTAATCTGGAAAAAGATTGTCCCTGAAAATCCTCTCCACGCTAATAAAAGCACAATGTTAAGCAAATTCAGCCCCGCAATTATACACATTATATTACCATCACAGTTTAGATTTTAAAGGTAAATAACGTGTTCACTAGTGATGGACCGACGTTTTTGAGCGGCGTTTGAGTCTGGGAACAACTGCGATCAAACGATACTGGCGAGATTTATCGCCATCAGAACATTAGAATCTGCTAAACAACTAGACAGATCCAGACAGTAATTACAGGTTAATAGCACTAAAATATTCACCAATTAACAAACTAGAATGCATCAACAAAACTAGACATTTGATTCTTTTAAAAAACATCTTTGTAGATTCCGGGATGATGAAGGCAATTACATAATAATGTGATGATAATACACATGATTATTATTACTAGATGATAATAATCCACGCACTTTCACCTCAGATACAGGGCGTCGGTCCATCCCTAGATTCCACAGTCATTTATGCTCTAATAAACACTTTAAAATCCACAAAACAAAGGGACGGGGGAAAAAAAAAAGAAAGAGACGCTTCTTGGTACTTACCGTGTCGAGCTACAAGTTTACACCTTTGAACTCTGAGCTGATATTCAGGCTACCAATTGAGTTATTGACCTATGCACTCTCAAGCAAGACATCTCTACTAGCACCTCTACACTCCAACCTTCTGCGCCAACCACAAGCCCTCCGTACATTACACCGCACCACGCCCGGGCTGCCAGACGCCCCGCCCTCGGGAGGGACGGCCACGCCCAGGCGCGAGAGGGCGTTGGACACAGGAAGGAGAACCCCGGAGGACAGGAAGTCATAGGGTGCCACGACAGTGCAACAAATAGGGGTCAGGGTAACAACCTGTTGGTAGCCATGAAATAGGAGGTCTGGGCCAAGTCCTTGCTCGCTGTGGACACACAAGCACAAACACCACCGATCACTCAGTGTTCTACAAACACTCATACATCAGATTGGCAGATCATTTGAAAAAAAAAATAGTGCTGTCAAAGTTAACGAGTTAACGCACGCTATTAATTTTAATCGCATCATTTTTTAAATTAATCATTAATCACAGTTGCGTTTTTTTTAACTTTCGGTTTGGCAAAGTGCAATGAATAGAACCAAGAAAGCCAATACTAATCCATATATTGTACATGTGAAAAATATATACATGAAAGGACCTTTTAAAATTACAGTTTGTCAACTTTTTTGGCGATAGTGAGAAAAAACTAGATATTCAACAAATACTAATTCATAGATTATACATGTAAAAAAAAAAAAAAAAAATATATATATATATATATAAATAATAAAGGAGCGTTTACATTTACAGTTTGTCAACTTTTTATGCCGATAATTGAGCAAAAACTAGATATTCTACAAATACTAATCCATAGACTCTACATTTTAAAAAATATACATGAAAGGACCGTTTAAATTTACAGTTCCTGCGTGATTTTGTGCGGACAGTTGAATAAAAATAAAGCAGTTTAAATACGGTTCCTCCAAGTTTATTTTGTGATAGTTGAACAAAAACAGGACCTTTAAAACGTATAGTTCCTCCATGTTAATTTTTGCCATAGTTGAAAAAAAACCCAGGACCTTTTAACTTTACAGTTTTGTGTTTCTTTTTGCGATAGTTGAACAAAAATAAGACCTTTTACATTTACAGTTCCTCCCTGTTTTTTCGGCGATAGTTGAAGCCCTGAAAAAAGTGTCACCCACAAATACATTAAAAACACAACTATTTATTACAATTATCTCTCATTTTAATACAGAATTTACATATTCCAATTGATTTTACGTGAAATGGGCTGTCGTCAAAGGCTAATCAGCAACTTGCGATGAAAAAGCAAACGTGACTGACTTTTTGACTACAAATGTACTAATGAAATTATCAATGTTTTATAGCTGAAACAAGAAGCTGTGCAGCGCTCTTTTCAACAACGCAATCGCTAAAACAAACAATTGACACTAAATTGTCTTATCCAATGAGAAATCACTATAATAACAGAGCAAGACACGCTATAAGAGTTACCGTAATACATGTTCATGAGTCAAAGAAATTGTGAATCATAAAAAAAGCTTTCAGTAGCTTTTTGGAATTGATCGCTACAATATCAATCGTTTTTTTTGCAAGACAAAAATAGTGAAATGCTGGAGGGACTGAATTTAACCCCAATGAAAAAGCTTAATTTACCTTTAAAATACGAGACGCACAAATCCAGTCGGTCTGGTCAGTATATGGCAAAAACGTGTGAAAATGAATCACGGCACAAAAAACAATTTTAAGACGTGTCAATACTAGAGAAATATTGGGAGAAAACGGCAGCTCGGCTTAAATTTAATTTAAAAAGCCCAATAAAATCACTTATTGTCGACGGCACATGGGTTTAAAAGTGTGCGAGTGAAGGTTGGAATGGTCTACCTCGCACTAGCTGGGAACATCTCACCACATCAGTGTGTGGATGCTCTATAGTGATCTCAAAGCCTGAAACAGAGAGGAGAAAGCTGTTAAAGCGCTGGGGCCGGGTGCGGACAGGAAGTGAGGAAGTGCGCGGCAGGAAGCTCACCCAGTGACTGCAGCACGTTGGTTTCCAGCAGCACCAGCTCTTGGGCTTGCTGAAGGTAGGCCTGCATCACAACACACCGTTGTACAAAAAAAGCGTCCGTGTTAGATTTCTCAACACTGCTATTTTTCCACCTTGCTCTTTTTTTGAACGGACAACTATGAAAGAGCTAAATTTCTGTAATCTTCTGTAAAAGGCCAAATATTTAGCAGTCATAAATTTATAAAATTAAAAAAAAAAAAAAAAAAAAAAAAAAAAAAAAACGTTCTGTGTATAAAAAGACTATCACTGCTTGCAACCACAAGGTTGTGGGTTCGATTCCCAAATGTTGCACTGCAAATTTTGAACACGTTTTAAACACAATTACAATAAAAAATGGCGACAACAAACAGGGAAAATTTGTTTTATTTCAATTGAATTGGTTTTTATTGAGAAATATTATCTGTTACGGAAACAATTAATATTTAGTTAAATACAAATGCATTATATCTACCTAAATTCTGTCTCTCTCTATATTAATAGTAATATTTAGTAATATATTGCATAATATGCATATTTTATTTATTGAATTGGTTCTTATTGAGACATATTCTCTGTTACGGAAACTATTAATATTTAGTTAAATACATATGCATTATATCTACCTAAATTCTGTCTCTCTCTATATTAATAGTAATATTTAGTAATATATTGTATAATATGCTTATGTTATTTTATGTAAATTATCTGTGTCTGAAACGGCTTTCAGCTCTCCCACCTCATTTCTTCAGAAACTGCCTGAATTGAAATGTTCACCAAATCTACATAATATGATTTCAAACGTAATACACAAATCAATTTACAGCACAAAAACAAAACATGGACTGAAATGTAAACAGCATTACCCACAAGCCCCAGGCACTCACATTGCTCTTGGTGTCTAGCGGCGGGTCGTGAGGATTCAAGCAAGCGTGTGCCACTTTAATCACGTGTTCAAGTTTCCTAGGTTGTTCCTCCACTTTAGCAGCTAGAAACAGTGTGGTGGGAGCGATAATCTGAAGAAACACGAGAAAACTCCATCACAAACAGATAGAGACAGGCCATTATTAGCTGAGATCAGTGATGCCCCAACCTGCGGCTCGCGGGCCACGTCCGGCCCGTGCTACACATGCAGATTTTATTTCAATATTAAATATTTAATTTAAACGTTGCAATATTTATCTAGGGACTTTATGGAATAAGTCATAGCTGTGCGCTAATTTTTCGGGCTTCTGTGAAGAACAATCATAGAGGTGGTAAATAATGATATAGTGAACTCTCTCCAGTGAATTTTATACATTTGCAATAGAAAGAGTTTAAAATGTCTGCCAGATATGGATTTTTCATTATTATCTCACGTTTTGTGTTTAAGCAAATTTAAGTTTGGCTACATGTGCTGAACAAGAATGTCCTCTCTATTAAGAAACACAAGTTTAAACTAATGGCTATTACCGTTTTAAGAAGTCAGACATACTTACGTTTCTATGGAATTTGATAAAGGAATTCAGCACGTAAAATCTGTGCATATAAACGATTGCAGTGTTAATTGTGAGCTGGGACCTGGACACCTAGATTAAGGACACTAACACACAAAGGAACGAACATAATGCACAAACTATAATATGTAATAAATAACTAATATCGGTATGTACAGTAAACATCACATTCGCACGTGAAACCGCGTTATTGATCGGTTATTGATTGAAAACGGATCATTGTTCGTTCTGCGTCGAGTGGTTGAATAAATACAACCATTCAGGTTCAGTATAACCTTGAAAAATATATATACATATTTAAAAACAAAACTATTAGCGTTATTGATCAACACGGATCATTGTCCGTTCTTCGTCGAATGGTTGAAAAAATACACCTATCAAGGTTCGGTATAAAATAAAATAATAATTACAAAAACAAAACCACCGGACAGCGCTAAACATCCGTTTCCATGGAAATTATCAAACAAATCACAAAAAGCGCCTCAGCGTCGCCATGCAGCCGTTTCAGCGATTCCGACACAAATTCGCCCGCTCGGACACTCCAGACGCCAGAAAACGAGCATTCCATTTACAGACGGATAAAATATATAGTTTAAAATCGACGTAAATGTGCAAAACCGTCACATTCTGTCCGCCACATTTTCCTCTCGATGAAAAGGCAGCGGCGTGCTAACATGCTAACGGTTAGCACGGTGGAATCGATGCGCTTTTAGTAAAGGATACACGTTGAGTCTCTGTCCCATGTCCTGGATCAGGTTGGCGGCTTGCTGGCGGTACGAGAGCTCGCGGTCGGGCTCGACTCCGCAGCGGCGGGACGGCGTGTTTTCGAGCTGTTCTCGGGTGAAGAGCCATTTGCTTGAGCCCCGCTGCACAGCCGCCATCATCCCACCCGCTTCCGCTCGCTCCGAGCGCTACGTCACAACAGCGTCACGGGCTCAGTGTCCAATGCCGTGCAGCGCCACTAGCGGTGGGGAGGAAGTTATGCTGCGCTCGAAAATTGCGAAAAAATAATTCAATAAACATTAAACATCTATCGAAAAATCTATCTATCTGTCTAACTGTCTATCTATCTATCTATCTATCTATCTATCTATCTATCTATCTATCTATCTATCTATCTATCTATCAGTCCGTTCATTATTTAATTTGTCAATCTGTCAACATATGGTATATTTTTATATACTATATAGAGAAGACAAATGCATATTTATCGGTCTGTCTATCCTGACAGTCGATTATTTATTACTATTATTATTATTATTGTTATTATTATTATTATTATTATTATTATTATTATTATTATTATTATTATTATTATTATTATTATTATTATTTTATACTGTACTGATAAAAGGTCTGAAAGCAATGGAAGTGAAACACCACAAGATGGCGCTAGCGCATTTGTCCGTTAGCAAATAGTTGCTTTGGAAATCGTTAAACTAGAAGCAACTGGCATCAATACTTCTAAATCGCGTTATAGAGACAGACATATATATACACGTAGCTGTCACCAAACTAACCCAAAACAGACGTTTGCGAAGAATGGTGCTGTTTTCTGTGCGGACGTATTATTGTTTACATATAATTTCCAGACGACAACTTCGGCGGGAAAAAGTAGTTGATAATTTGTGATTTTGACTTGAAAGGTGTTTTGCAAAGAGCGTTCGGCGCTTCACACGCGCGTGTTTTAATTAGCGTGTGTGTGAGTGTGTGCGCGTGTGTGCGTGCGCGCGCCCGAGAGATGCTCACCGGCTCTGCGCGTCTCCTCCACTCGCGTCCAGGTGCCACATTCTTCGGATGCGTCTGAACATTTGAACCCGGGACCGAATCAGCATGACGGAGCCTTCCTCTTCCTCCGGCCCCGGAGAGCCCGGTCCCGCGGCTTTGGTTCCGGATGAGGCGGCGGCATCAGCATCACCGAACGGTCTCCATCCGACCCGAAGCGACGCCTTCAGCCTGGAGCAGCACATGAAGATGGAACCCGATGAAAACGGTGCGAGTGTTTGTGTTTGTGTTTGTGACGCTTCTCTGAGACTTACAGAAGGAGAGATGAAGTTGGAGAATTTAGTTTCTCTCTTTCTATTTCTCTCTCTCTCTCTCTCTCTCTCTCTCTCTCTCTCTCTCTCTCTCTCTCTCTCTCTCTCTCTGTGTCTCTTTCACTCACTCTCTCTCTCTCTTTCTCTCCCTCTCTCTTCTCTCTCTCTTTCATTGAGAAATATTCTCTTTTCAGGACAAATAATATTCATATTTAGTTATTATTAATATCAACCACTCCATTATGATCCATACCAAAATTTTGAAGCAGCTTTTTTGTCTTTTCTTTGAAGCAGAGAAAGAAACTGTTATTAGCGAATTGTTATTATTGCGTGTTTATGTGTAATTAAGTTCGTTCCCGCACAGAAAAACGAATCACACGTCCCCGTCACTGCAGAGAAAAACAGCTCCGTTCTCGTGGTTGAAAGAAGGGATTTATTCGTGGCTCTTTGTCACATGGTGTTGTTGAAATTTTTATAAATCTCACATTAAATATTAACACATTTGACAAGGCATTTGTCTCTGTGTGAGACGTTGTGTAAGATGCGTACGTTTAACCTACGAACCAACCACAAGGTCGTGGGTTCGATTCTCGAATGTTACACTGCAAGTTTTGAAAATGTGTAATAACACGTTTTAAACACGATGACAATGAAAACGGTGACTACAAATGGGGGGAAATGGTTTTATTTCAGTTGATTTGTTTTTATTGTGAAATATTCTCTTTTAAGAAAATAATTAATGTTAATATTTAGTTCTATATATGTATTATATATATAACTAAATATGACCTTTCTCTCTCTCTCTCTCTCTCTCTCTCTCTCTCTCTCTCTCTCTCTCTCTCTTGACTTGATTGAACATGTAATTGTTTATTGAAACATTCTCTTTTCAGGAAATAATGAATATTAATATTTAGTTATATATATATAGTTATATATATTGTATTGTTTAGTCACTTGATTAAAAATTGATTCGTTTGTATTGAGAAATATTCTCTTTTAAGAACATAGTTAATATTCATATTTAAATATTATTAATATTAGCCAAGCATTCATGTCATAATTTTGAAGCATTTTTTCCCATGTAATGGATACATTTGATCAAAGCTACTATTAAACTTCGATACTGAATCGTTTAAACCCATTGAATGATGGTTTGCGATCTGATCCGGAATGTTCCTCCGCAGGTCTCCTGGAGAGCAGCATGCGTCTCAAGCCTCACGAGGCCCAGAGCTACAGAAAAAAAGCATTATGGGTGTCCTGGGTCTCCATAGTGGTGACGGTGATTCTAGCCATTGCTGCGTTCAGTGAGTATCCGGAACGTTCTCTTTATCAATGAGAGCTTGCTGATAAGGGCCGCGTGGTTTTGGTTGCAAATGTGACTCGGGAATTATAGATAAAGCACAACGTTTAAAAAAAACATCACACATTATGATTCACGATCATCAGTGAGTCATTTGTCATTTGCCCGTTTTTAATCCAGTGCAAAAGATAGTTTGATTCCCTAAACATATTCAACTGTTCAATATGGACTGAATTTAAAGCTGCAGAATGTGACACAGAGTGGAAACCTACTAGAGACCATTGTGATCTTTACTGTTGTCAGTGTCGTTTGAAAACCAGAGTGACAGATTTGACAGTATGGCATCTGTTTTATTTTCCTTTCTCTTGTGTGTCAGTGAGTGAGTGAGTGAGTGAGAGAGAGATGGAGAGAGGGAGGGAAGGAGAGAGAGAGGGTGGAGAAAGGGAGATGGAGAGAGAAAGAGTGTGTGAGAGAGAGAGGGGTGAGAGACATGGACAGAGATAGATGGAGGGAGAGAGAAAGGTGGAGAGAGAGTTATGAAGAAAGGGAGATGAGAGAGAGATAGTGTGAGAGAAAGAGGGGTGAGAGACATGGACAGAGAAAGATGCAGAGAGAAAGATGGAGAGAGAGGTATGGAGAAAGGGATATGAGAGAGAGAGAGTGTGAGAGATGAGAGAGATCAGAGTGTCGATGGAGAGAGAGAGAAAGAAAGAGAGAGAGGGATGAGAGAGATGTAAAGAGAAGGATGGAGAGAGAGAGACAAAGGTGGAGAGAGAGGGATGAGAAAGAGATGGAGAGAGAGACAGACAGCAAGAAAGAGAGAGATGGAGAGTGAGGGATGGGAGAGAGAGATTGAGAGTGAGAGAGAGAAGGATGAGAGAGATGGAGTGAGAGGGTTGAGAAAGAGAGATGGAGAGAGATAGACAGACAGAGAGAAAGAGAGGGATGAGAAACAGAGAGGGATGGGAGAGAGATTGAGAGTAAGTCAGAGAGAGAGAGAGAGAGAGA
>CM051507.1:5487642-5558990 GCA_028031935.1 Paedocypris micromegethes
GTGTGTGTGTGTGTGTACAGAAACTGGAAATGCTAAGCTAATTAGCTTGCAAAACAGCATTTAAGAAAAGAAACGCTCACCCACATAAAATAGTTAAGTGAGCAGAAATTATGAATGTACTTCTTTTTCCATTTGACAGTGTATTAAACGACAGAACCAGGTCTTTTGTATCCAACATACTGTATTTTATAATTAAAGTCAACTCAAAAACACAATTCAAACTGGCTTTGCACATTAGATTACATTTCAAAATCGGACTTTCATTAAATTTTTTTACAAGTTCGGGCCGGATTTAAACATTTAACGGGCCGCATGTGGTTTGCCCACCCTTCCATATACAGTATTATACACTGTATAGGAATTAACATGTGGATATCTACGACTAGTGCACTGGATAAAAATATAATGAAAACATAATCCTAGAAATGACATTAACAGTCATTTTAAACCGAAAAACTTACACACGTGGTCTTATAACGACCATCAGAACTAATGGATGTGAACCAAAAGAACAGGTTCTCCGGTTCCTGAGCTGGTGTTTGAGACACAAGACGCTTCTTATCTGTTTTCCTCATCCTTTATCAGCTGAAAGTCAGAGAAGAGACAAAAAAAGGCTTTTGAAATGAGTGAAAAGGAAGAGGACAAAGAAAAGAGATGGTACAAAAGCAGACGTGTGCTTGGATCAGAGTGAGGAGAACCACAGAATCTCACTGGAGATGAAAAGAACAGACTCGAGTGGAAATGAAATGACTTTACCTAAATATAAATTTACTTTACTTATAAATATGCATGAACGCACACGCGGTGATGTACAGCAAACTGTTTGTTCAAATAACTAATGCTAACATAAGCGCGTGTGTGAGTGTGTGTTTGTGTGTGTGCGCACATGCCAGTTTGTGTGACTATTTTGTATACATGTACATATGAGATTTTTTTCAGAGTACAAGTTGCACTTTTAAAATTTTTTTTCAGATTTATATGCACCACATAGTCCGAAAATACGGTACTCTTGCATAATTGAGAAATATTGTAAAATATCGACAATGTCACAATTACTCAGCTAAAATAAACAAGCCTGGCTTAACACAGCTACATATTTGCCGAAGGCTAAGAAGGAATACCTGCTCAAATAATGGGAATTAATCGGCAAATCCTCGATTGAGTCAAACTAAAAAAGGCAACAGCAGGATGTTCCCGCCAAATCACGGGCTGATCCGAGCGGATTAAAGTGAGAAGAAACTACAGCGCTGAGACAAACATCTCATCAGATGACGCAACGTCAAGCCGAAACACCTTCTGTTGATGCTGGAAAGACGTTTTCCGGACGTCTGAATATATGAATATATTATTATTCATTTAAAGCCAAAAAGTGGAAAACACCCCAGAACCAAAACCCAAAATGATGAGACGAATCCTACGATGTAAGATTCGCCCCGATCACCATCTCAGAAAAAGCCTCTATATTATTATTAATTGTTGTTAAATTGGCATAAAATGGCCCGTAACTCGGAAACGATGCGTCGTATTAAAATTTAAACTTCAAAGTTTACGCGACCCGAGGCGGACCCAATGGCGCGTCATTTACGAGTTTTTTTACTGTATTTTTTATTGTTTTCTTCAAAGCAGCGTTTTATGCAAATTATCCTTTGGGTATTTAAAGAAGATTCTCCTTTCCTACTTTAGATTGGGTAATACGCAACGTCACCGTTAGTTTGATTGGTCTTTTAACTGTCCAGTGAGGAGGGCGTGTCTACAATGTTGTCAGAGAGTCTAAGACACTTAATTATTACTTTATTCAGAGTTCCTACACTGTCTGAAAGATACAATTCATGCACTTTCAAGTTCACATGTTCACAAGTTTTTTCAGCACCATAAAATTTATATTTAAAGCTGTGCCTACATCAAAATAAAACATTTAGGGAAAGATTTCTCCAAGTGTAAAGTTCAATAAAATATCACGTTTAAGCGGTTACTAAGTTCATAAGTTCTACAGAAAGCTGTAGACATCAGTAAAACTGTAAAACTGTTGCAGAATTTGCTTTGTTCAAAGTAGAAACAAGGAAACAAAAAACAAATATAGATTTTCTTTTTTTTTTTTGGATAAAAAATGAAACTTCAAATACATAACACAGCTGTCTTTAATGGTTCCAGTGAGTTAAAATGTTAAATCACTTTTTATTTGTCTTTTGGTATAACTGTTTTTTTTTTGGCATGCGTGTTTAAATACCAATAAATACTATTGTATGTTAAACACTTATCTGTATCTAAGTTAATACTAAAATCTGAAAAATTACTCCCGGGGCCTTGGTAAAATTATCAAACGGCGACTGGTCCGTGACAAAGGTTGGAGACCGCTGCGTTAATGCGTTAACTTTTATCTGCATTGATATTGATAATACAGAGGAAATAGTTTGTGTCGCCACTTCACGTGACCCCGTCTGCTGAATCTGAACACGTCTCACGTTGATTAAAGTTTAGTATGAACATGGCGTCGAAATCTCATACGACCAAAACGTTATCACTTGTGGAACGAATCTGTGTTTTAACTCCGCCTCCGTTTGGCACTGGTCCCGAGGACGTGCATTTATCCGGTATCAACTGTAAAAAAATTTTCAATTACTTCTTTTAAAATTGAAATTCAAGCATTTTCAAGAATTTTTATTACATGTTTATTACATGAAACATTATTACGTATATACAACATAATGCCCATGTGTAAGTCAAATAAAATAGTAAATTGCAGCTCTCTTTATTTTTAAATTAGAAATAGGCGATATAAAAAGCTTACTAGCTAAAAATTCAGTTTTTGTCGAAAAATGACAAATATTTTTGCCACCCTATTAAAATTAGATTTCAAATTGAAATTTGAATTTTTTTTTTAAATAGAATTATTATTACTAGAGAAGTCTCTTGAGGTGTAAAAGAGAAAGACGGACTGCATTTCAATTAAAGAAATGATTTTCAATGTCTCATGTTTGAAGTTGCGATCACTGTGTGTAAAGGGATGTTCGTGGCCCCGCCCCCTTATTTTTCGATAATAACACTTGTATCAACCCTAGTTCACACGGAGCTGCTGATCGCGTCCTAATGAGCGGGAAACGCTTTCATCTTCTGAAGACACATCAGTCAAATCCATCTTAAAACACGCTTTTCAAAATGGCCACCATCTTCACCTGTGCCTGAGAAACGTGACACAAGCGCGTCGTGTGCGTCACAATCTGTGCCAATCCGGGATCTTATATCGTCTAGATGTCGACTGCCAATGTTTTGCCTGTTTGTGTCTCGGAGGGTTTGAAAACAGCTGGTGTGAGAAGTGTAAAACAGCGAGCTTTACTAAAAGACCAAGAGTTTATATTTAGAAGCGGCTAAATCTTTAATCTCGCGCTGCGCCGTTATTCATTTTTAACCCCGTTCCCGAGGACGAGAGACAGTTTGTGTTTGAGTAACGACTCCTGCCGTGTGTGTCTGTGTGTGTGTGTGTGTGTGTGTGTGTGTGTGTAGAGTTTAGCTAAAGGCTAACGTGCTTGCGTTTCGGCTACTGTGTTAGTTTTATTTGTGCTTTCTGGATGAGACTGTCTTCACTTTTCCCTCAAGCTGAATAAACTAAATTACACTTCTCGACATTAAACACACATCGACATATTAGCATAACAGATAGTTAGTGCGAAAAGCTAGAAGCATTTCACATAACAGCATAACGGTGACTTAGACACTGCTATTTTACTATTCATTTATTTTGCTATTTATTTAAACACGGGACTGAATATTTTTTTTTATTCATTTTTTCATTTTTTTTTATTCATATCTAATTTGTATATCAACAATGTGCAATATTTTCCCATCCATATTCTTTGTCTTTATTTATTGTTTACCATTGTGGCTGCTGCAAAATGTACATTTCTCATTGTTGGGATAAATAAATGTATTCTTCTTCTTCTTCTTCTTCTTCTTCTACCCAGATGCTTAAACCTAGAAATCTAGAATAATTGTACATGATGTCACCACAACAGTGGCTTGTAATTGTGGTGGTTAATACAAAAATCCAGAAGCATTTGGAAAATTAGCATTACAGTTATTTAGACACATGGCGGTTAATGCTAAATTGAAGTAGTGGTTTACAAATTGTCACTCTGACTTGTGATTGTTTGTGCTAAAACCCAGAAGCATTTTATCAGTGGTGTAAAGTACTTGAGTAAATGGACTAGAGCATTTCTTGACTACTTTGTACTTGTAGTGAGTATCAAAAATACAAGCAACCACATTGGAATTGTTGCGTTAATTGTAACGGAAGAAGAAGAAAAACAATAATAAGAAGAAATCCTTTATTTGTCCCAAAAATGCGAAATTTACTAAATTTACATTGAATTTTGCAGCAGCGACAATGGTAAACAATAAATAAACATAAGGAATTAAATGTAAAAATATTGCAAATTAGATATACAATATACAAATTAGATACAAATGAAATTAAATAAAAAAATATCAGAAAAAAATGAAAAAAAAAAAAAAAAAAAAAAAAAGATATATATATATTATATATATATATATATATATATATATATATATATATATATACATTTTGTAATGTATTGTCTTGTTTTTTAACCCTCCGAGGTCGAGTCGCACTTTTTTCAAGATAAAACACAAAAAAAGTCAATTTTGGTCTTACATGTGTTATACATCAACTAAAAGTTTTAAGTACATATTTTTTAGGTTACACTCCTAATAAAAACATTATGTTAAAAACAATAATAATAAAACTAAGAAGTTTTGCCTTCTCTTTGTCAGCTGAAAACAAACTGTAACTAAACTGTGTTTTTCTCTGAGAGGGGAAAACTAGGTCAGTGTCAGTTAGCGCCTAAGTGGCATCACCTGAACTCAATGACTGTGAGCTGCTGATCTTCATGAGCACATCAGGAGACAGTGCCCGGCTCTCTCGGTTCTATTCATTGCACGTAGCACTTAAAATTAATCACGTGCGTTAACTCGTTAACTTTGACATCACTCTTTTATATAAATATATATAATATAATATATATATATATATATAGTTTAGATGTTGAAACATTTTCAGAAGTAACTGAAAAAAATATTCACTTAAGACCACTTTGACGAATCTGGACTTTTAATTCTGCTTGATTCACTTTATCCTCCGAGTATATAAATCCTACGATTTATGGCGCCATACATTCATTCTGTTATTTGTAACCCAACATGAAGAATAAAGGCAGCACACAACCTCAAGCGTCCGTCTGAAGATCTGCGATGCTTTATCCAGTCTGGTGATGGAGGTTCAGGTGCATTAGAGGTCAATAAGGTCGATAACTGGACTGGAGCCACGCAGCCGTTCTGAACCTCTGGCTGACTTCTCTGTGTAAATGTGTGAAACCGGATCCTGCTGGAAATCTGATGGACTGTTGCCGCAGCTGAAATTCAATCAAATGGATCATTTTGATAAAAGAAAGTCACGGAGAAAAATGAACCTTAAAGTGGACACACACACACACACTAAATAATAACTCATAAAAATTACTTACTAAAATTGTGGTACATGAAAAATTATTTTTTTTTTTAAACTGCAATTGTTTAATATGAGTTTATTTTAAATTATTTGTTTGAAGTTGTGTACATATACACACACACACACACACACACACACACACACACATATATATATACATGCAAACAAACATTTATATACTGTATATAAACTGTAAACATAAAGTACATATGGTGCATTTACATATGTGTGTGTACAGTATTATATTATATATATATGCACCATATGTTTGGTATACGTATATGCACCATATCTGTACATTAGGTACACATATATATGCATTTATCTGGCAAGGTTTTTAAAGTGAAACTCTCCAGAATAAGTGAAAAAACCCGGAAGTTAAAAAAAAAAACTGATTGACGGCGTTAATAAAATTTGACGCGATAATTTTTTTTACTAATCGCATGTGTTAACGAGTTAACTTTGACAGCCCTAATATATATATATATATATATATATAGATTTACATTTTTTACAGTATATATATATATATATCTATTTACACGGTATGTATGTATATGCTGTATAGATATAAAGTTTATTGTCTCTTTATTGCACTTTTCTCACAATTTTTCCTTCCAATTCCACTGCCGTTCAATCCATTGAGTGTATACAGGACCTTGAGGACCCGGAAAATCTATAAATAACGTGTATGAATAAATAATCGCCTCTTCTTGTCTGTTTGCAGCCGTTTCTATAATGCGACACAGCGCGTCGGCCTTCGGCTTCGCTGTGAGTATTCACGTCTTGTGGCCTGGTTATTCCGAAGGCGTCCGACATGAGTGTCGTTGGTTCTTCCGCAGTTCGACGCCACCCTGGACGTCTTGTCCTCCATCATCGTGCTGTGGCGGTACAGTAACGCCGCCGCCGTCCACTCGGCGCATCGCGAATACATGTGAGTGAACACACGCGCGGGATTCAGACAGGGTTAACACTCTGAATCAGAGGTGTAAAGAGTACCAGACAACAATACTTGAGTAAAAGTACCGATACGTGCTGTATAAGTTACTCCAATACAAGTAAAAAGTCACCACTATGAAAGAGACTTGAGTCAAAGTAGCAGAGTATCGAATTTTAAAAGAACGTAAGTATTTTACTCATACTGAATTTAGGCAAAAAAAAAAAAAAAAAAAAAAAAAATCAAGTAATCAATAAGTGTCATTTCAAATGTAGTGAAGTAAAGAGTACAGTTACTCAATCACAAATGCAGTGGAGTAGTGAGTAAAAGTTGCTTATATTTTTGATACTCAGTGCAAGAACGAAATGGCCAGAAACACACTTAAGTAAAGTAACGAAGTACATTTACACCTCTGCTTTTGATACCCAAAAATAAGGGACACATACTATGGGGACGTGGCAATTCGGTGGGTGGGCCAACGAGGGCAGGCGACAATGACATCACTTCATTTAGATCGCAATCTAAAATATGTTTTCAGGAAAGTATGAACACCAATACATTAAAATAATGTTTATTTGGTTATTTAGAATTTAATAATGTGAATAATTGTCTTCACTGAAATACAGCCAGTCTTTGACTTTTACAACTCAGATAAAGATTTCTCTGAAGAAGAAGAAGAAGAAGAAGAAGAAAACCTTTAAAATTTAAAACTTTAATGATAATCGTATTTTATTTGGAATGGCTAAAATATTTGTAATTTTTTTCAGTTAACAATTATACAATCATGAAAACGGCACAGGCATAAAATAGCTCCAAACATTAGCTAGTTAAGTTTTATAATGCCTATTTCTAATTTAAAAATGTAGAAAGTTGCAATGTACTAGTGTATTTTCTTTACACATGGGCGCACTCACACACAAATATTGCGCATACATCTTTTAGGCACTCGGCGCCGTATAAAAGACAGATCTTAAACTAACGATGACGTTGATTATGACCCAATCAAAAGTAGAAAAAGAGCATCTTCATAAAATGCGTGAGGGATGTTTTACATGAAATACGGGACAAAACCCGGGACGCGTTAATTCAAAACGGGACGCGCAATTACAATCTGAAATACAGGATGATTCCGTAATTCAAGGGACGAATGGCAACCCTGGATTCAGACGCCAATTAAAGCCGCTTTCTGAGCCACGATGAGAGCCGAAGGTCAGAAAGACCTTCCACCGTAATGACTTCCCATGTTCCTCAGCCCCACACCGACTTTAATGGGGGTTTTGCGGCGAAAAGCACAAAACTGGAAGCGCTAAGCTAATTAGCTTGCCAAACAGCATTTCAAGAAAAGAAACACTCACCCTGACATAAATTTTAAGCGAACAAAAATAATGATTAGACACCCCCATTTGACAGTTGATTCAACGACAGAACCAGGTCTTTTTTTCCCAACATACTGGATTTTAAAGTTCAAGTGTCATATTCATAGTAACTAGTGCTGTCAAAGTTAACGAGTTAATGCACGTGATTAATTTTAAGTGCTTAATCACGTCAATTTTTTAAACACCATTAATCACAGTTCCCATGTTCCACAGCCGCACACCGACGTTAATAAAAGCACAAAACTGGAAATGCTAAGCTAATTAGCTTGCCAAACACCATTTCAAGAAAAGAAACACTCACCCTGACATAATATTTAAGCGAACAAAAATAGTGATTCGATTTTTTTTCCCTCATTTGACTGTTGATTCAACGACAGAACCAGGTCTTATTTTTCCCAACATATTGGATTTTAAGTAAGTAAGTAAGTAAGTAAATTTTATTTATATAGCACTTTTCTCAGACAGAATCACAAAGTGCTTTACAAGGTATAAGAGACAAAAGACAGTAAAATCATAAAATCAACAAGATAAAACCCAGACAGTATAAAACTAAAGAAGAAATAAAAGATCAGAAATAAAACAGTCAGAGCCTAAAAACGCTGTCAACTAAAAGCCTGCTTAAATAGATGTGTTTTCAGCTGTTTTTTAAAACCATCAACCGAATGCATTGTCCGTAATGAGAGAGGCAAGGCGTTCCACAGTCTGGGAGCTACGGCCTGAAAAGACACGTCTCCCCGGGTCTTCAGCCGAGTTTTGGGGATTTTGGGGACTGACCAGGAACGGGAGACGGTTAAAGACAGTAATATATTGAGGAGACTGACCGTGTAGTGAAAGTATCACTAAGACATCCTACTACTGGAAGAGTGAGATAAAATAGGACTGGAGTGATATGGGCAGTTCTGGGAGTGCCTGTTAAAAGCCTTGCAGCAGCATTCTGGACAGTCTGGAGACGGTGTAAGGTTGACTTGTTACAACAGGTAAAAACAGAGTTACAATAGTCGATGCGAGACGAAATAAAAGCATGAATAACCATTTCGAGATCCGCCTTTGACAACATTTTCCTTACTTTAGAAATGTTTCTCAGGTGGTAAAAGCTGTTTTTGACTAACTGTCTCGCATGATGATCTAGCGACATTGATTGGTCAAATATGACACCAAGGTTTCTGAGTTTTGAGTGAACAGAAGAGTCCAGTTGACCAAGGTGTTGCCGGATTGAGGTAATCTTTTTGTCCGGGGCAATTATCAGAGTTTCAGTCTTACTTGAGTTTATATGGAGGTAGTTGTTATTTAGCCAGTTCTTGATGGATGACAAGCATTCTGATAACATTGTTAAGAAATGAAGCTCTGAGTCATTAAATGAACAATAAATTTGAATGTCGTCTGCATAGAAGTGATAAGAGACATTTGGGAAGGAGCGAATGATCTGACCAAGCGGAAAAATGTACAATAAAAACAAAATTGGACCCAACACTGAACCCTGTGGGACTCCACATGACAGACCAGCCACTTCAGACATGATGTTATTAACCGAGACACTGAACGTGCGATTGCTAAGGTAAGAGAAGAACCACTGGAGGACGCAGCCAGAAACGCCTAATTCCGACTGAAGTCGAGTTATTAAAATCCCATGATCTACAGTGTCAAATGCAGATGTCAAATCCAATAAAACTAGAACAGTATAACGTCCTGAGTCCGCGGCCGTTGAATTTTAAAATTCAAGTAAACTCAAGAACACAATTCAAACTGGCTATGTGCACATAATCCTAGAAATTACTGTATTTGCGCGAATATAAGCACTTTATTTTCAATTTTTGCCGCTCAAAAACTTGGGGGTGCTTTTAGTCGCCAATTTCTAATATACACGTAAATACACGCGGCCATTTTTCAATATTTCAAGTCAGGAACAATCACAAATAAACACAAACACGTCGTCTTTATGCAGCGGCGCCCGTGTGTACTTTTCAATAATGCGTAGGCAGAGGTGCATATAGTATTTATAGTATAGTATATATAGTAACATTTAGTAACTTAATTTATGTTATGATAATTTATGTTAATTTATGTTATGATACTATTTACTTATATTTACATCTAACAAAAAAAGCGAGCTCAGCTCATGGAGGCCTCAATGGAGGATTATGGGAGTTGCAGTTTTAAAGACTTTAATAGATTTTTTTAAACAATTATTCAAGTAAAACGACATTGAAGTGATACGAGTCACAAGTTAGGTTTGTTAAATAAAGAAAGAATAGTATTTTTAGTAGAAAATTATTGGAATTTAGCGAGAAATGTAAAAAAAATGCTTTTTTTGCCATTTTTGACTGGTTCCTTGGAGGGTGCTTATATTTGCATAAATATGGTACATTAACAGTTATTCGAGTTCTACAGTTTTAAGTTTATTATTCACGTAAAACATTTTTACTATTATTCAAGTAAAACCACATTGAATTGATAAGAGTTATGTTTGTTAAAGAAAGAAAGAATAGTAATATTAGGAGAAAATTATCGTAATTTAGCTAGAAATGTTAAAAAATATATTTGTCATTTTTGCGCCTGAAAATTCTCGGGGGTGCTTATATTCGCATAAATACAGTACATTAACAGTCAGTTTGGTCTTAAAAGTCCATCAGAACTAATGGATGTGAGCCAAAAGAACAGGTTCTCCGGTTCCTGAGCTGGTGTTTGAGACACAAGATGCTTCTTATCTGTTTTCCTCATCCTTTATCAGCTGAAAGTCAGAGAAGAGACAAAAAAAGGCTTTTGAAATGAGTGAAAAGGAAGAGGACAAAGAAAAGAGACGGTACAAAAGCAGTCGTGTGCTTGGATCAGAGTGAGAAGAACCACAGAATCTCAACTGGAGATGAAAAGAACAGACTCGAGTGGAAATTTACACAAACTGTTTGCTCAAATAACTAATGCTAACATAAGCCATAGTTAACCTTAGCAAACCTTAGGTTATTGCTGTACAAACAGCCAAACAGAACAAGGGAACCGTCTTTACTAAAATAAAGTAAGACGGAGCTCCATTATTTCATCATTGCGTCATGTGATCTCACTATTTACACTAGCAAAATCTTGAAAGGAATTTTTAACACTATAAAAATCTCACATGTTTTTGTATGTACGTAATATGAAGTTTGGATTTTTGCATCAACGCACGATTTTTTTACATTAATTTCATAATTAATTTCGGAACTTTTCCAATCGTTTTTGGTGTGTCAAAAGCGTAAAAGGTCAGCGTGGAGCAATATTTGTGCATATTTGTTCAAAAGTAAAGTTTAAGGCCGCGTATGATGAACTCAAGCACGTCGAATCTACTGTAGTCGATGTTTTACTAGGGTCCGGTCAGTAGAGCCGTGTGCTCGCAACCACAAAGGTTAAGGGTTTGAGTTTCAAGACAATGTTCAACTGTGCAGTGTTTACATCCAAATAATGGGACAAATATAAATCAATTAACTAATTGTGATGTTAATGGCAGCTGAGATGTATACGTTTGTTCTTCCTAAACCTCCAAAACACATCCCTGTACACCTGTACATCTTTGAAAAAAGTGTTTTAAGGTCTCGGAGGGTTAAAAAACAAAGACAATACATTGCTAAAAGAACAAAAATTGTACTAAATTATATTATGGTATTTAAACGAGTGCTTACTTAGTTTTGAGTTTACATCAATTTACAAATTACACCTCAATATTCATTATTACAAGCTTCGGTCAATGAATCGTGATTAATTGTGATTAATCACGCGATTAATCGTGATTCATTTGGTCAGGGAAGTGCGATTAACTAGTTCGAAAACTAAATCGTTTGACAGTTCTATTATAGATGTAACTATATGTAGTAGAATGTAAATTAAAATTAAATAATAATTATATTTTTTTGGTGTTTATTTTTTTAACTTTTAAACTCTCGAGGCTTTATGTGGCCCGCGAGTTTGACACACGTGATCTAGATCCTGTTTGTTTGTTGGGATTAATAATCACCAACCTAAACACAGATTTATTTGTTGTGTGAGAGGAGCAGATGCTCGGCCTGCTAACCAGGCACTAATGAAGAAGAGCTTGATGAGGCGTGACTCTGAGGAGAACTGGACCGTGAACTTCATGAACTCAGACTGGCCGTGTTTGCTTTGCAGAGCGTGTGTGATCCTCGGGGTTGTGTTTGTCCTGTCGGCCATCACCATCCTGGTCAAAGCCATTCACGACCTCGCCACCAAGCTGCAGCCTGAAGTGGTGAGTCTGAACACACACACACACACACACACACACTAGAAAAGTGGCACTGAGAGAATAAGGGACGCATACTACAGGGGGCGGGGCGTTTTGAGTGGGTGGGGCAAATTTTTTTTAAACTCATATAAAGAATTGACATTTTTCTTTTTAAAGACTTTTTCACATAGCGTCTTCGCGTTGGTCTCGGACTAAGAAAAGCGCTGTATAAATGAACTTGAACTTGAACTTGAACAGTGGGGGCGGGGCTACAATTAAATCACTTTCATGTAAAATATGTTTTCTGGAAAGTATGGACACTGAAACATTAAAATAAACTGTTTTTAGTTGAAAAAACAGACTTCTCTAATGATAATTGCATTTTATTCGGTGGCTAAAATATTTATCATTTTTTGCTGTAACAACTATCCACACGTGCTGTAAACATTAGCTGGTAAAGTTTTTATGCAGCATATTTCCAATTTAAAAATATAGAAAAGTTGCAATGTACTAGTTTACTGTTTTTACACATGGGTATTATGTATATATGAATGTTTCATGTAATACATTAATGCTTGTGTCGGTCTGACCACAACAAATCATCAAATCGTAGCAAATATTAAAATCAAAGCAAATCATAATACACATTACATTGGATTGTGATCCACTTACATAATATTTACTGAACTTTTACACATTTTTCTGAAAACCAGGCCAAATGAGTTTGATTTTAGCCATTCATTTCACTGTGATTTCAGTCGTCAACGTGGTTTAACTCAATATTAAATATTAATATTTTTTGTAGAAATCGGTAAATTACCAATAAATGACTACAGCTAGATTTTCACAGACGATCTAGCCATTTTTACCATTATTTAGCAATTAATTAATTTGTTAATAATAATCACAATGAGACATGGTGTACGAACTAAAACTGTCTGACAGTGGCTTGGTTTTTTGTGACTTAGCGGTTCTATATTGAAAATATATAAATACATATATACAGTATATATAGTATATATATAATTGCACAAGAATGTATACAAAAATAAAGTGACACGAGCCGAGGCAAAATATGTTATTAAATATTATGAATAGCACACATATTAAATACCGAACATGCTAAATAAAAAAAACACACACAAAAAAATAACTAAAAAAAAAAATCAGAATCTGATTTATTGCCAGGTTCTGTATTCAGAAAAAAGTCCAAAAATTGAAAAGACGAAGGTGAAAACCGTATCTTGTTATTGTTCTTATATTTCTTTTCTTTTTTTGACCGTAAAAAAGAGAAAACTAACAATGACATTGACTATTATCCAAACTAAAATGGAAAAAATGGAAAATGGAAGAGAATTTATCTTCATAAAATGCGTGAGGGATTATTACACGAGACAAAAAAAAAGAAATACGGGACAAAACCAATCATGTACTGATTCAAAATGGGATGAGCAATTACAATCTGAAATACGACTCTATTTTTCACAATCTGAAAAAGTGACCCTATAGTCCTCACGTGCTGGTATCTCAGCGTTTGTACTGTAAACTTCATTCAAGTGAGGTGAAGGACACACGAGCTGCAGAGGTGTAAAGATGAATGAACACGAGGTGTGAAGTTAGAGACGAGATTAGAACAGACCGATGTCTCGGTTGCCAGGCAACATCATGGAGAGGGGAACTAGCTTCCTAAACCAGGATCAGCCTTCACCAGATGAAATGAGATCTGAAGAGCCATGAGAAAGGAACGCACACGGTCCTTGTTCAATCTCGACAGACTCCATGACACTTCACATTTTTTTTACTGGGGATTTAACTCGTTTAATTCTCACCACACATATCATCGTAGCTCCGTTATTTTACAGTCCTTTTGATAGAATTAATCTTATAGGAAACGTGAGTTTTTGATTTAAATCCTTTTCGATCCTTCTGTGTTTTCCCTTTATTTCGATTCTAATCATCGGTAATCAACAGTATTATAAACTTCTGTTGTCACTTTCACTCGATTTTAAACGTATGTCATGCCACTTTAACTCTTTTCGGAACATCTGTCATGTCACTTTAACTTTATTCTAAACTTCTGATGTCACTTTCACTTTATTTTAAACTTCTGTCATGTCAGTTTAACTCTATACTAAACTTCTTTTCATGACACTAACCTTATTTTAAATATCTGTGATGCCACTTAAACTCTATTCTGCTACCTCTGTTATGTCACTTTAACTTTATTCTAAACTTCTTTCCATGCCACTTAAACTACAATTTAAACTTCTGTCATGTCACTCACTTTCATCTAAATGTCTGTTGTTGCGTCACTTTATTTTAAACTTGCTCCGTCAGTTTAACTTTATACTAAACTTCTTTTCAGAACACTAACCTTATTTTAAATATCGGTGATGCCACTTTAACTCTATTCTGATCTTCTGTTATGTCACTTTAACTTTGTTTTAAACTTCTTTCCATGCCACTTAAACTCTATTTTAAACTTTACCTCTATACAAACTACAAACCACGACTACAATCAAATGGCTCCAACGTGTCATCACAGAAAGAGTCAAAACAGTCGAAAAGGAGTAAAAAAAATCCCAAGGAACAAACACAATCAAAACGCTGGGTCTGTTAAACAGGGGAAAATAATCCTTCACTTTGATTCGCTTCATATGGCGTCGGATAAACAGTGAGCTTGACGGGCCTCTCGCAGTTACTTTACACATGTGCGGACTGGTGCAAAGGCTCTTGGGAAATGAAGTTCTGACCACTAGAATCGACTTTTTGTTATCTAACATTTACGTAAGTAAAACGATATCAAAATGATACGTCACAAGTTAGGTTTGTTAAATACAGACAAAATTGTATTTTTAGGAGAATATTAACGTAAACGTAACGTTAAAATTTTGTGCCTGAAAAGGGGTGGGCGTTCTTATATCTGCGAGGTGCTTAAATTTACAAAAATACGGGATTAAATACTATAATAATTTCTCGATTTCTTCGTACTCCGACAATCTCCACCAATTTGGCAAAAAATATTTCTTCCAAGCATCATGTACAAAAATCTTGCATTTTAATGTCTAACTTGATCCATACTTTGCACAAACGAGCAATTATTAAAATTGTCCTAAACGGCAGCAAAAACTAGCAATTCCTCCGAGCCGTTTCAAGTAGCTTTATAGGAGCCATAATGCTTTACCTCGGCATAAAACACAACAGCGAACCAAAAAAAAAGGTCTGACTTAGTAGGAAAAGAGTTGGTGACGTCAAGGCCAGCGAGGACCAGAAGGTCTTCAGCAGGAGGACGGAGCTGATGTTTTAATCAGGACTCTGGCCTTTCTCAGGAGGATTCCTCTTCCTGCCTCAGCACGTAGCGCCGGCGACGCCCAAAATAGATCCGATACTTCTCTCCCACTTCATCTGCTGCTGTCAGAACTATTTCCCCCCTCCTTTCTCGCTCTCCTTCACACCTACTACATCACTTCCTAGTGCGGCGTTAAAACCAGCGGTGTAAAGTTCTCGAGTAAATGGACTTGAGTATTTTTGACTACATTGTACATTGTACTACTCAGATTCAGAATCAGATTTATTGCCAGGTTCTGTGGTTACAGAGCTAGGAATATGTCTTGGTCTTGGTGGCAGCCATTGGCAAAAAATAAATAACTAAAAATAAAAAAAACATAAAGCAGCAAAAACAAAGCGTCAAAAAAAGACCCAAAAATAAAATCTGACGCAGCGTAAAATCATCAATAATGTCCTCTTAAGAAATCTTCTCCCCTATTGAGTGATTGAGAAATAGTTGACCAAGTATGAATTTATTAGCTTCAGTTTTGAAAAGCAGCCGTCACGAGCAGATTAAGGGCGATTTTCTGAGAAGTCCAAAAATTGAAAATATGAAGGTGAAAACCGTCTTTATCTTGTTATTGTTCTAATATTTCTATTACTTCTTTAAGCTTTACATGGAGCTTATTTTAACAATGCATACATGTATAAGTTAAAAACACATTTTAAAAATTGTCCCACACATTGTATATGCATTTTGAAAATATATTTAAATATATTTAACAATGTTTCACGTAAATGTGGATAGATTTCTTCTCCAAAAGCAACACTTTATTCATAGTCTTATAATGTGGATATTTCAAGAGTAAAATATAAATAAATATTTCAGAGAGTCTGTAAACATAAAGAGAACAATGTGCATCACTTTTATCTTTTGCTCCTTTTCCCTATTTTCTCCTTTTTCTAAATTGTGCACCTCGATCACCACGATTGTTTTGTTATACTGTACCGGTATTTTTTTAGGCAATTTTACAAAATTTTTATATAGACAATTTCAAATAAGAGACAATTTAATAAGAAAAAATGTAGACATATTAATAAGAAAAAAATTTGACAATTTAGACACATTTTTACTGTACCTGTATTTTTTAGGTAATTTTACAAAATTTTGATAAAGACAATTTCAAATAACAGACAATTTATTAAGAAAAAATGTAGACAATTTAATAAGAAATAAAATGTAGACAATTTAGACACGTTTAGTCAATTTAACTTAGAGGTCTGGAGAAGAGCGTAGAACATCTCTAACCTTGCGGTTGTTTAGGGAAGGTTAGAGATATTCTACGCTCTTCTCGAGACTTAAATCTCATTGTTTTCCTCTTTCTTCACCGAGTTGACACCTCATGTCGATTAAATCGTCTCCCCAAAAGGTTCATCACGGTGATTTATGTGTTTGATGGCGAGCGTCTTGCCGAGTTGCATTTTTTTCATCACTGCAAGGCCAGAGAGCGACTCTATTCATCTCTGTCTCCAGACCAGACGGAATGGGTTCTGTCCCTCAGCTCGGGCTTCTGATGCGTTCTCCCGATTCGTCTTCATAAAGGAGTTTTTCTCAAACAGATTCGAGACTTCAACTGGCTTTGCGTTCGGCTTAATCGAAATCGATTTGGGTCGTTCGACAAACAACCAAGGTCAACTTGTTGTGGAATTAGATACTTTAGGACTTTTACTCAAGTCTTCTTGGAATTGGTGACTTGAAATGCGGTCGATTTTACAGTAAGGTAGCATTCTGCCTCATGATTGGTTGAGTCTAATGGGCGTGGTCTCCAGAGATACAAAACTTGACTCGGCCTTGACAAACAACCTCAACAATTGAGGTTTGAAACACTTGAAGCCCCGCCCTCCTCACAGACAGTTACGTAGACCAATCAGACTAACGATGTCATCGTATATTACCCAAAAGTAGAAAAGGTGACGTCTTCATAAAATGCGTGTGAGATTTTGGGTCGTTAGACTAACGGTTGTAAAATTGTATACTTTACGACTTTTACTCAAGTCTACTTTGAATTGGTGACTTATAATGGGGTCATTTTTACAGTAAGGTAGCATTCTGCCTCATGATTGGTTGAGTCTAATGGGTGTGTCTCCAGAGTTACAGAACTTGACTCCACCTCTTTGTGATCCAGAAGCAATTCAAAAGATGGATGGATGATGACAACCTAACAAACAAGCTTTGAAACACTTCACAAATTCAGCTTAAAGCCCCCGCCCTCCTCACAGACGGTTACGTAGACCAATCAAACTAACGATCACATGGTGTACCTTCCGGTGGATGACGCTCTCCACACAACTTTAGTTTTTCCGAATTAAAGTTGCATTCCCATCTGCAGGCGAATTCGTTTTCGAAACCGAATTCGTCAACTAGGAGAATGAAATGAAATCGTCATCGTGACTTTACTACAAATAAAGTCAATGAGTGAGATCGTTAATATGGCCACTAGGGACCATGTGGAATTGTGGAATTTCGCCAGTCTCCGCCCACTTAAAAATAGGGCTTATTTTCAGATCGTCATCCTGAAAATAAGCCCTAGGGACGATTAGCAGCTAACGAGCTAATTGTTGCTAAACAACATCAGACTGAAAATCAACGAAGGCCTTTTATTTTGTACACCTGCGGAACACAATAGCCTAAGCGTTTCCTTAAATTCGATGACCGAGTGAAAAATGTCGTTTGTTAAATTTTGAATTACGGACCAGCTCGCTTCGCAAAAGAAACCATTTCCTGTGTCTTCCTCAGGACGACTTCCTGTACAGCGTGTCGGTGGTCAGTGGTGTGGTGTGCACCGTCCTGTCCGTCTGCAAGTTCATGCTGGGGAAGGTCCTCACCAGCCGCGCCCTCATCACAGACGGTACGTTACCCCGGAAACACACGGGTTACCATGGAGACGGCCAGACGGATTTAATAATCAGAGCAACCTGTGCTTATTTCGCCTTGGCTCCTCCCCTTTTCACCTCACTCACATTGTCAATATTAGAGAATATGCCACAATTTATTAATTTAGGACACATTTAACATAATTAAGGACACAATTAATTTAGGAGACACGTTAAGACACGTTCTCTTTGACGGCTGTTTTATTATGAACTTTGTAAAGTCGACGCAACTTTCATAAATGACATGTAAAGGTGCAGAATTGGTCAGGATTTTACGATTGCGATGGTCATTTTATTCTACATGTTAATAATCTGGTATGGTCACAATCCCGTTGTTTAGCGTGAATCAGTTTCTAAAAATGCAACGACGCATTATGTTCTTACAGTTTTTACCACCGTTTTATTTGTCCCAACTTTGAAGTTTTGGCTTTATTTAATCGATTAAAAATGCAAAAACGCAAATGGTTTCGTTTTTTCCGTTTGTTCGCCCCAATCATGAAGTTTCGTTTCTTTAAATTTAGTGCCAGTTGACATTTCGTTTTTATCCCGTTTTGTTCAACAGGATTCTGGCATATTGTTGGATTTAAGTTAAAAGTATAAATACCGTAATCAAATTTTTAAACAAAATTAAGTGTATAAATACCGTAATCAAACACCTTGCAGAAGTTCCAGAGATGTTATAAATTAAGCTTAAGCAACGTTTTGTGGAAAGAAAAAAAAAAAATCAAATACAGAGTTAGCTATAAGCTAAATTCTATAAGCGTAGTTGTCTGATTTAATGGTGTCGTAGGGTTCAACTCTTTGGTGGGAGGCATCATGGGATTCTCCATCCTGATCAGCGCTGAGGTGTTCAAGCACCAGCCGAGCGTCTGGTACCTGGACGGAACCGTCGGCTTCCTCATCGGACTCATCATCCTCGCCTACGGAGTCAAGTAAGAGTCTCCGCCCACACAAGGCCTGGGATTATTTTGATTGGTCAAGAATTTCAGCGTAAAGTTCAGGCGTGACGCTGTTGGTGAATGTTTAATCAAACAAGTTCCAAGTAAAACATGTTCCAAAGAATTCGATTTTTTTGTCCCACACTTTCTACTCAACTGCTGTCTGTCATTCTCACCAGCCAATCAGAGTAAGGACCGCCCCCACGTGACACTACAGCCAAAGGTCAAAAAAATCAAAAGCGTACAAAAAACTCTCCAGAAGTTTCCAACGAAAGCGAAAAAAAAACAAGCCAAACAAAAACGTGAAGGCGGCAGAAATTTACGTTTGACATTTGATCTGATTCCGTAGTTGAACGTTAAAAAACAATGACTCAATACGTTCATACCGTTTTTTTTTTCATAAATCACAAACATTAATTTTTATCTACTTAACTGGTTTTTTTTTACTGTTTTTCCCCCTCAGGCTGCTGGTGGACATGGTTCCTCGAGTCAGGCAGACGAGACACTACGAACGTTTCGAGTAGACGACCGAAACAACTCCACATGCTTGGATGGATGGATGGAAAACACACACACACACACACACACACACACACACTTACACATCTACTGTAGATATGAACTTATAAAGGGGGAAATAAGTTCACGTAAACAATTATAGTTGCAAGTTTTACAATTTAGTCTGAACAACTGGAAGTAAAGCTCTTCATTTTCAGCGCAAATGAATTCGTTGACAGATCAAACTGACGGACAAACGGTCAAATCGATGGCTTTCACTTTTTCTTTTATTGAAGATGAGAATACATTTTATTGAAACTTTATGTAGAAAAATTGGTTGTTTTTTTACGTGTAAAATCGAGCAATTCTTTTCGTATGTTGTGCCATTTGTTTGTCCACATGAATTGTCAAGTTTATTTCTTTATATCATATTTAAGAAATTGAAATCTTAAATATCATCCATGTGCATTTTTAGAATAATCCAGGCCGCTGATGAAAATCTATCTGTAATCATTAGTTTATCAGCATTTACCTGTTGTAAATCAGCGCAAATAGCAAAACATTTTTAAAGCCTATTCCTTTAAAGTGGAAAGTTTGTATATGGCAATTTTTTTTAATCAAGCGTAGGTGTAATACCGAGTCCTTTTCTCACTATTGCGTAAATACTACTTGCTTTTTAAAGATTTTTTTAGTTGCTAATCAAAATTCATTCATTCACTGGGACAAATGCGACTTTGTCGTTTTTTTACCGTTGCGAATTAATTCCAGTTGTTTTGTCGTTATTGTGCCAATTCCAGCTGTTTTTTAAGAAAGTGTGAAAGTTGTTTTCCGAAGGTCCTAAACAAATTCCAGCTGTTTTCTCTACAATTTATTCGAGTCGTTTTCCGAGATCTTTCAAAGTCATTTTAGGAGACCGCGACAATCTTTTGTAAATAGTGAATTGCGACATAAATGGAAGTTGTTTTCTCGTTAGTGCGGCTCAATTGGAGTTTTTTTTACGTTGGAGATTCATCATTGATTTCTCATTTTATCATTGAGTTATTCAAGAATACGGTTTCATTCAAACGCTTTTCTTGAGATCCTTTGAAACTTATACAAGCGATAATTTATATATTAAATAATTTATATAATTGAGAACTTTACTATCGCTATAATAAACTCAGATGGTGAGTGGTGTTTTGCCCACAGGGGGCGCTAAAGCGGCGCAAAGACGTCGTCATGGAAACGAAAACGTGACAACACACATGTATTGGTACCTGCCTTAAGAGTTGACCTTTCACCTTGTAAAGATTCTCCTCAATATTAGACTGTTGTAATTTAGCCACGGATTTTGGCTCTTCACCTGTATATTCGCATCGAGCCAAGTTTCGCGCAATTCATGTAGCAATTATATCGTAGCTCACTAGCGCCACTAGTGGTTGTCGAGTGGGATTTCAGGAGATGAGGCACTTTCTGATACATACATGTGCTTTTTTCTTCTCTCCTGTATTGACTTGTTAAATACCGTAGGCTCTCGCGAAGCACACACACACACACACACAGACACACACTTTCCTCTGTTTGCACAGTTATGAAAACTGCGTCTTGTGGATCAAAATCCACAGAAGAAAAATGATTTCGACTGAAGTCACACGCACACGTTATAAAAGCACACGTGGAACGGCGAACGCGCAACGTGAATGTATGTACGACTCTGTGAAGGACACATGTACATTTACACACCCTTGTCTGTTGTCACAGGACGTTTATTTGAAAAATAAAGATATATCCTACGGATTCCTCCAGTCAATGATAAAACAGAACTCGCCTCACGTACTGAAAATCGTACAACGCAAAGTTTGGGTGTTTTTTCCGTTTTCCCAAAAAAAAAAAATGATAAAAGCAAGTGATGTGTAAAAAGCATTCAGGCTGATCAAATAAACACCAACAGTAAACCGCCGTAAAAATACAAATAACATCATAGAAAAAAAAAGTGGCGAAGAGTTTCGTACGATAAAAAAATATGGGTGAAAACGACAGGGCCACGATTCTTGAAAAGTCTGATCTAGCGTTGGAAACCAGTTAGCATGAACACCAGAGCTAAAGCTAACTTGTACGAACACGGACACGTCGTAGCGCGGCAAACGTTTACGCCTCAGCCGCCAACGAACATTTGGCAAAACTACGCAAAGTGGAATCGTTAGCTATTTGTTTACTACCATTACGTGACGATTTGATGCGTTTAGCTAGCTAGCTAGCTAGCCGCGCGTGTTTCACTTAAGATTGATCCAGACAGTTCTAGAAACCGTCAGAAGGCACATCATGATTCGTTAAACGACAGAGCGATCGGCCGCGCTACGTACGAACAGAGATGGCGACGGAGAGCGCAAACACAAACTTACGACTTTCCCCACAGAAGTTAGCAAGGGAAACTCGTTCATATTTACAAATGTGCAAAGTTTACAGATATCATCCAGTGGATTAAACGTCAAACGAGGCGTAGAAACGTAAATCACTAATCGCCATGTTCGCCCAGAGTTACGATAGCCGGAAAAACTGAATCCGTAAGTGGTGCGGAATTTTTATACAAATTTGCTACATTTATGCCTTTAATTTAAATAATTCTTAGAGAGAATTTGAAAATTAAAATGAAAAATAGCATAATAAAATTTGCTTTTTGGAAAAATTATAATTTAAGAAAATTCCCAGGACAGGCTTGTGCACGTCTACCTAAAATCTGCCGATAAATATTATTTCCCTACGTGAAGAATGATCCGATAAATAGTCAAGCAACGAAAAAAGAGGCTGCGATAAAGATCTGTATGCAAAATAAATAACGATGCGTTTTACAGTGTCGTCATACGTGTGGAACGTTCCTCCTGAAGCAGAAATCGGTAATAATTTCGTTCTTTACGTCAGGAAAATTCCACAACTTGGGTCGCGAACACCGCCAACGGAGTTTAAATAATAAAGGCCGATCTGTAAAAAACAAAATAAATTCTGCTGTTATGTACAGTTTCGATTTATACAAACATTTCCTCACAACTCAACACATAATCTAGTCGGAATTTTCGCGATTGTGGCGGGTGAACTGGGAAGCCGAAACCCAAAATCCCGCCGTTTCTTAACGAACGACCAGAATTGGTTGGTGAAGTGTGCTAACGTGCTATTAGCCGTTAGCCGAGGATTGCAGAACTGATGATGATCGCTAGCAAACAAGATGGCGTCCGTGCGGGAGCATGTTATTTACACGTGGACACACCCGCGCGTCACTTTACTGTGTAAAACCAGTTGAAAAGTCCGTTTTCCCGCCCTGAAGCCAGTCTCGTCAACTCTCGGTCTTCGTTAAACACAAAGTTCGGTGAGATCAGGCTCCCGTGGTCCCAAACAAGACGCGTTCAGTGATTGGTCGGCGGCTGTGGAGAGGCCGACGCCCCGTTTCCACTTCAAGTATGTCAGGCTGGTTCTAGTTCAAGTTTGCGCAACGTAAAAAACGAAAATAATAGTAATCCAGGAGGTTCTTCTGTCTCCACCACGCGTTTATTCGCCTGTGTGTGTGTTATACGCAGTCTTTGCACAGCGCCACCTGTCCTTTCATGTAGTCCCTGCAGGGGCAGACGCGCGCCAGCGAGGGGTGAGCGCCCGCGCAGCTGAACAGCAGCAGGTCCGACTGGAACGTGCAGTGACGCGCTGATTCGCTGAAGGCGGGCACGATGATGTCAGCGGCCGAGTCCACCGTCTTACACTCCACCCCGTATCTGAGGAGGAGAGGAAAACACACACACACACAGGCATCAATACTGTATTTACTCGCTTATAAGTCGACACACTTCCGCTGTGAGTTCTGTTTAGACCCGCTTATAAGACGAGGGAAAGAAATGAGAGAAAATAGAAATGAGTCGAAACCCAATTTTGGCTTATAAGTCGATCCGCTTATAAGTCGACCCCCCCACTTCAGCTGTGAGATTGTGGTATTCTGTTTAGACCCCCTAATAAGATGGGGGAAAGAAATGAGAGAAAAGTGAGAAGATAGAAATGAGTCGAAACCCAATTTTGGCTGATAAGTCGATCCGATTATAAGTCGACCCCCCCACCATCTCAGATTGTGGGAACCGTTTAATAGTTGACATTAAAGCATGATGTGTACTTTCTATACGAGCGTATTTAACCAATCACGTCGAGCTGTTTAGCAAAGGAAGCAAACGCAAATCCCGCGCAAATAAAGCGCTTCCTTCTCTGAGTCTCGTGAAGGGAAGAGAGTGAAAACCATTGGAGATGCAACACTGACCCCTGCTGACTGCAGGAGAGATAGAGCGATACAACTAGAGAGATGGAGAGAGGAACAGAATACGTGAGTGACAGAATTATAGAGAGTGAGAGAGAGAGTAATAAAACGAGTGAGTGATGGAGTGACTAAACGAGAGAGCAGAAGGGAGGGATTAAGTGAATGACGGAGAGACTAAAGTAGGAGGTAAAAGAGAGATGGAGAGAGCGAGTGATGGAGAACGAGCGAGTGAGTGATGGAGAGAGTGAAAGATGGACAAAGCGAGTGATGAAGAGGTGGAGAGAGTGTGCGATACTAAAAGTGAGAGAGCAAGTGATGGAGAGAGAGCGAGTGATGGAGAGAAAAATGGACAAATCGATTGATGAATAGATGGAGAGAGTGAGCGAGAGAGAGAGAGCTAGTGATGAGAGAGTGAAAGACGGACAAAGCGAATGATGAAGAGATGGAGAAAATGAGTGAGAGAACGAGAGAGACGGCGAGTGATGGAGAAAGTGAGAGAGAAAAAAAAAGTGATGGAGAGAGCGAGTAAAGGAGAGAGTGATGGAGAGAGCGAGTGAAGGAGAGAGTGATGGAGAGAGCCAGTGAAGGAGAGTGATGGAGAGAGTGAGTGATGGAGAGAGTGAGTGATAAAGAGCTAGAGAGAATGAGCGAGAGAAAGAGAGAGACAGAGAGTGATGGAGAGAGTGAGAGAGGAAAAAAAGTGATGGAGAGAGTGAGAGCGAGTGAAGGAGCGAGTGATGGAGAGTGTGTGACGGAAAGAGTGAGCAATGGAGAGAGAGAGGGGGAGTGACGGAGAGTGAGAGAGCGACGGAGAGAGCGAGTGATAGAGAGCGAGCGATGGAGACAGAGAGAGCGATGGAGAGAGAGGGTGAGAGAGAGAGAGGGGTAGTGACGGAGAGTGAGGGAGAGAGAGAGTGATGAGAGAGAGGGAGTGATAGAGAGTGAGTGATAGAGAGGGAGTGATGGAGAGATAGAGCGCAAGAGGGAGTGATAGAGAGAGGGAGTGATGGAGAGAGCGAGTGATGGAGAGAGGGAGTGATGGAGAGAGCGAGTGATGGAGAGAGCGAGTGATGGAGAGAGCGAGTGATGGAGAGAGGGAGTGATAGAGAGAGCGAGTGATGGAGAGAGTGAGTGATGGAGAGAGCAAGTGATAGAGAGAGAGAGAGTGAGTGATGGAGACAGCGAGAGCTGGAGAGAGAGAGAGAGAGAGAGAGAGAGAGAGAGAAGATCTCTGGTGTTCACCTGGCCAGGTCTTTGTCTTTGTTGAGGTGCTGGAAGAAGGAGGGCTCACAGATCAGCTGCTCCTCCTGACACACCTGCTTGCAGGACTTCCCCGCCGGAGCAAACTTCACCTGCAGGCTGCTGAGGGGCGGCCACATCACCTGACCGTGACAGAAGTCCTGCAGGGGGAGGGGCCAGTGAGGCGTCAGGCGGAAGCATGCTAACGTGCTAACGTGCTACCTGGTTCTCTATGAAGGCGTTGACGCGCTGCAGCATCCCCTCACAGGTGAACTCGTACGGCAGGTACGGCTCCGTCTGCAACAGCAACGCCACGCCCATCATCACTTATTCATTTCTGGGACGCGTGGAGCTGGAGCCAATCCCAGCATCTGTGGTGTTGAAGGCGGGACACACCCCCGGGATTGGCGGCCAACCAATCGCGGAGCGGGAAACACACTCACACCAGTGTTGATTTCGTTGATGAAATATTCGAAAAACGCGCCTAAAATTAGACTGAAAAAAAAAAAATTATATGACTAATTTGGGACTAAAAGAAAACTGAGTTTTAGTCAAAAGACTATGACTAAAACAAAATGAAATATCTCTTAACTCTATAGTTTCAGTTAGGGGAAGTGGAATTCTGCCTTTTGTCGCAAGCTCTAATCACACAGCGCCACGTTTAGAAGGAGCGACTCGTAAAATCACAGGTCATTTTGTCAGCCTGCCAACATTTTCTTAAGGACAGCGAGTGAAACCGGAGTGATATTTCAAAATGACTTCAACAAATTAGATAATACACTCTTTCATGTTGATTGCTGTTAAAAATTGTTAAATCTTTTGTGGTAAAACGTTGAATAAAGTGGTGTAAATACATCTAGAGGAGGTTGAACACGCATCATGACTAACTTTCGGATGGACTCATAAACGCACAAGTCATTTTGTCAGGCTGCCAGCATTTTCTGAAGGAGAGCGAGTGAAACTGAAGAGAAACGAAGTGGTGTGAAGCATCTAGAGGAGGTTGACCTTCTGGCTGAGGATGGCTTTGATGGCTCTTTCCACCTCGGCAGAGTCCTCGATGTTGACCGTCCAGACGTGCGGCCGCCCGATGTAGACCTCGGCGTAGGGGTGCTGGGAGGTCAGCTGGGGCGACACGCAGCCATCACTCAAAGCCACACCCACATGGGCATTGTGGGTAACGAGGACTCACCTCACGCAGCGTTGGTTTGCCCTTGAAGAAATCGGTGTTTTTGCTGCTTTTCGGAACGTCAAACCTGGGATTCAGGAAAGCACAGCCATTGGCTATGGCCTCCAGGGGGGCGGGGCCTTCGTAAGGGAAGGACAGGCCGACGAAAAGCTGCGAAACAGAAAAAAAGCAAAGAAGGTCTCAAACTCGTGAACTCGGAAAAAAAATGAAAAACAAAAAACATGAAAAAGAACATGAAAAAAAACGACGACTGCGGCGAATTCCTCAGACGACTGTGGAAACGAACGCGTGTGTGGGTGGATGTGCAAGTCGGGAAAGTTTGAAGAAGCCGGAGCTGGAAATCAAGCAGATGATTTGCGGGAGGAAGCCTGACAGACGCTGTTTGACGAATGAAAGCTCACGTTCCCACAACCAACCAATCGATTTAACGAGTGACAGAAACAGCGGTTGTCGGGTAAAAGCTGCCACACATCTTCCCGACTCGAGAACAGCTTGCCTGTGCCACGCCCGGGTCCATCAAGGCTTGCAAAGAGCTGTGGTAATTTAGTTGATTAAATATTTTCGTCTTCGACACTTTTTAACTGAGGTAAACGAAACGAGAACTATATAAAAACTCCTGCTCAGGGACGAAAACTAGAACTACAACTACAAATAAAAACGAAAAATGCCTTTCGTGGCGACGTCCAATCATAATACGAGCTTGTGGAGAAAGGCGGGTGCAAACGTGAAGAGAACCAATCAGGACACGGAGTCTTTCAGCTGCAGGAAAAGCACGCTGACTCGGTGAGCTGGTGAGGGAGTTATAGAAGGAAAAAACGCTCAGATATTTAGATTCGTTTTACAATGAACGCCACCTTAGAAAAACTATCTGTGTACGAAAATCACAGGCAGAAGAACAACACACCTGAAGCGCCATCTGCTGATGAAACTTCTTTTTTCATCGTGCAACCATTCGTTACTTATAAACGTGATGCAATTATAATTAATTTTATTTTACTGTATTTAATTTCCTCTTTATTAAGGTTTCCTTTAATTTGCATTGAAAAATTCATAAAAATTAGTTCAAGAAAAAGTTAAAAAATTAAGATCTTTGTATATATTTAATATGTTCATAGTTAACTACGTATTCAAATTTCTTAGACATAGCAACTTTACTAAACATTTAGAATATATAGCACCTATATTTTTGTTGACTGAGTCTACACAGTAATTATGTAGTCGACTAAAGTGTTGTAGCATTTAGTCGACTAAAAATTAGTTTAGATACAAAAAAAACGAACTAAAAAATTAAAAACGGACTAAATTGGGACCAAAACTAAATTAGTTTTAGTCCCAATTTAGTCGACTGAATTTTTTTAGCTCATTTTTTTTACTTCTTACTATCTCTGATCTACGACTACAACAAAATTAGTTTTAGTCCAAATGTAGTCAATTTTTAATTGCTTTAGTTCGTTTTTCTTTTTAGAGACTAAACCTAAATTAAAAATCGATGTCAAAATTACCCACGTGGCCCATCCAGGCTCCGACACTATTGGTTAGTGGGAGAACGGTGCTTCGGCGAGCGCACAATGGCCGGTCTGTGCTGTGCTGGACAGATGACCACACGCCCCAGAACACACTGGGACCTTTCAGATGCTTAAACGCAGAGCGAACGAATCCAATTAACCCCTAATGTTCAGCAGAAGCTCGACTTAAACTAATGTTAGTCTGGGACAATGAGGCTAAAATAAACGTGTCAATTAGGTGACACTGAATGGGCTTCTGTAGCCGCAATATCAGTGTCCACCAACAGGTGGCGGCAGAAACGTGAAATGACATGCATCGCTTTATATTGAACATATAACACTACACTTTACAAACCCAACATAGTCTTAACGTATTCGCCAACGTTTCAATATCCCCAATAGTTATTAGGTCAATAGGTGACACGATCAAATTATAAAGCTCATGGGCCCTAAGTTTACAATGTAAATATGTATACAGGATGTTGTTCTTTGTTTATCTTTATTTGTTGTTGTGTATTATTCTCCTTATTTTCACTATTACTATCAACTAACCATTGTGTATCGTTTATCAGTGCTTGTTCCAGAAAATGAATTTCCCCACTGTGGGATCAATAAAGTTGAATCAATCAATCAATCAATCAAAAGACAGACACAATCAGGTGTGTTGGTGTTCATTAAGGCCGATGGTCAACCCTCTTAATATAAGTATTAAATAATGAACATAATTTTATACAACAGAGCTGCACGATTGATCGTTAAATGATCTTGCATTTCTTCTGTCGTATTTTGGGGCGACGGCCTAATTTAACAGTGTGGGAAACGTAGAAACGTGGATGAGGACAAAATTATTAGCCCCGCCTACAAAATTATAATTTCTTGATAAATATTTCAAAAGTGTTTTTAAACAGAGCTAATCATTCTGTCCTCAACTGTACATAACACTGTACCTTGGTATGTTTATTTTTTATCATTTTGTTTATTTATTTAAACTTATAATAATATTTAATAATGAACTATTTACTAATAAACTAATAATTAATAATTTAAACTATTGTTTTTATTATTTAATTATGTTTCAAAGAAGAAAATTAAATAATAAATGGAATAAAAAAAATGAAATGTAATGTAAAAGTAAAGCAAAGAGCAACATGTGTTATTATATTGCGGTTTGGCAACCAGATTTTCAGGATTAAATATTTAAAAACAATATCCAGAATTGTGAAAGAATCTCATTTGATCCAGAATCTAAAGTAGGATCATTGTTCTCCATCCAGAAGCGATTGAAACGAGGTCTTGAACCTTGGTCTGTCGCAGGAGGAACTGCAGGTCTCGTCCGCTGAGGATGCCGTGGTTCTTCACGTAGCCGGGCAGATGGACCGTGCTGGTGCCGTGGACCGTCCCGTGCACCTCCATGTACCCGTGGATCACGTCCAGGTATTTCTTTTTATCCTGGCGAGAACAAAATCACGCTGAAATATGAGCGACGTGTGGCACTTTAAAAAAAAAAAAAAAAAAAAAGCCATTTTTTGGAAAAAAAAAAAGGCATAAAAGTTTGTTTGAAAAATAATTAAAAAAAAAAAACATCACTACAAATAGTACTAAAAATTTTAAATGTAATTGTGAAACAAATTACATAGGAGAAAAATATGTAAAAAAAAAAAGTAAATGTATGAATTTAAATAAAGATAAATACACTAAAATAAAATAAAATAATAATAATAATAATAATAAAATAATAAATAAATAAAAATAATAAAAATTTAAATAAATTAAATAAAAATAAATAAATAAAAAAAAATCACTACAACATTTGCATAATAACGGACGCGGAATAAATGAAAAAGCTGAATAAAAAATTAAAGTAATATACAAAAAAGTAAAATACAAAACAAATGCATATAAAAATGTATCTTATATATGAAAAAAAATTTAAACAAATAATCTTTCACAATATTCAACAAACACCGCAAAATAAACGAATCAGCATGAAATGTAAGACGTTTGATTGTGTTCCCGTCGACCCCCCGGACCACAAACACACATCACAGGCCCAGATTCAGGATCTGCGCTGGTGTCTGTTTCCACGGAAACCGCTTTTTGTGAGGAAGCTGGTAAATAACAGGAACCTCTTGTGCCGAGAGAAGAACTGAGAGAGGTTTAATGCGAAGCTGCTGTCGACGCAAAGAATGGATTTTCGTATATTTTTGTTTGGCTTTGTAACAATTTGATTTGATTGTAATGTAGACAAATGTAACTCACAACAAAAACGAATCTGTCGAATTGTTTCGTTCATTCAAGCAAAACAAACAAATAAACATTGTTAATAATGGTCATTTTTGGGCTATTAGGTATAATGCATTTCTAGCATTTAGTTTAACAAAATCTTGACTTCAAACTGTCAACTTTTACAGTTCTGAGCGGTGACCAGACTTTTCGACCCAGGAAGTTTGGCCCCCGGGGCTTTGGACCCGGACGATTGATCCTCAGGACGATTGATCCCTAGGACGATTGGACACTCGGATGGTTAGACCTGAGTTTCGTCACGCGGCTTATTAAGAATCATATCTTCGGCCGTGTGAGCTAGACATTTGGGAGGCGGCTCCTTTGCATTTACTCCAGCGAAGAAGCATAACTTTGCCCCGATTCGAGCGCCTTTGTCCCGCAAAGAAGCACTTATAACGGTGGATTGACCGGCGCCGCGGCTTATTAAAATTCATATCTTCATGCCCGTGCGAGCTAGAAATTTGACAGGCGTGAGTAAAAACCCATTCGGATCGAAGTTCGTTTTTGCGACGATTTTCATCCACGGGATCGCACGGAATCGGTCCTGATCGGCCCGCGGCTTCAGTTCATGCAGGGCGCGCAGCTGCTTTGCTTAAACAGCTTTCCAAATTGCCAATACTTGTTTACCCCATAAGCGTGTGGTGAAATACACAAAGCATGCTAAAGAACAGTCCAAACAACAAGAGATATATTAACACATTTTTTCTGTTTCAAATTTACTCATGAGCTTGTCAAATTTTGAAACTCGGGTCTAATTGTCACGGGTCTAACCATCCTAGTGTCCAATAGTCCTAAGGATCAATCGTCCGGGTCCAAAGCTCCGGGGGCCAAACGTCCTGGGTCGAAACCCCCCTAAATCGTTCTGAGCATTTGTAAGGCGCTTTTCATAGTTTTAACTGTCTCAAAGCGCGTGTGTGAAATATGTAAGAGAATTGTTGCTTTTTTTTTTTTTTTTCCCAATTCTCTTACAGTGTGTACAGTATATGTTGGACTTCAAACTGTTGCGTAAAATCACGTAAAATGTCGCAACATAACGACATTGTGAGAATTTGTAATTGTTGTGCTCATGGAAATAATCCAAACCAATATACTGTACACATCTCAAACCAGCATAAAATGGAAAATAATAACTTTTTTCCAAACTTGAAAACGTTTTTTTAACGATGTTACAAAGAGTCATTCTTCATTTATGAATTTTCTCAAGCATTTCTGAATAAGCCAGTTTTTAAAGTATTAGTCAACCTCCCTTCTGGGATTTTCATTTTACTGCTCCAGATACATTTTACAAATTAAATGTAAATCAAATTACGTAAAAGAAAAATACGCTTATCTGTATGAACTAAAAATAAATAAAATGCATAAATAAAACATTGTACAAATAAACAATAATCTACAAAATCTTAATAACGAACATGAAACAAATGCAAAAGCTGAATTTGGCACGGTTGTGCAAAAACACTCTGCCCAGCCAATCAGAACCTAAAGGCGGGACTCAGCTCGAATGGCATCCAATCACGGCTCACCTTCCAGAAGTTGTCCACTTTGCCGTAAACCAGCGACTGGTTCTGCCGCTTGACGTCGTCGATGTGCTTGACGTCGCTGGCGTTCAGGTGCTGCTCCACCACGAAACCCAGGAAGCTGTTGTCAGGAGTGTGAGCTGCAACCACAACAGCAGCCAATCAGGAGCCGGCACACACACAAACCACTCCCACTGGCCACAGACCAGACATTCATACGCTGTTCAGATGGTATGTGGGTGGCAACGAGTTGGCAGAGATGCCTTAATGCCATCTGTCTACAACTAAATCAATCTATAGATTAAAATCCCTGATTTCCGAATGTCGTATACTTTTTGAAGCCGTTTCTAAAAAGCCGTTCAATTTCAGTAAAATGAAAATCCCAGAAGAAAGGTTGACTAACTCTTTAAAAACTGATGTTTTTAAATTATTGTAATTATTCTGTAAAGCTTGAGAAAATTCTTAGCCCTTTAAGAATTAACTGCTGGCTTCCAGACGGTAAGCTTAAAACATTTTTTTTCCTGATTCAACGTAATATTTCTAATAAAAATATTAGGAAAAAGAAAAAAAAAATCAAATACTTTTTTATGTTATTTTATACCTACCACCAGAAGACACAATGTGTAATAAAGGAAAGGGTTAACATTTCAGTCACCAAGCCACATTCAAGCAACCCACAAAATAACCTTCTCTTAGAAATTTGAGTAAACATTTTACTGTTCTTCCTCCTAGACCTCAAAAACATCAAGACCTGAAAAAATCAACTTTTCCAAATTTCGGCTCCCCTAGTGGTCACTGCTGTGGAAAAGCAATGGAGCAGTTAATTGCTGCCACCTGGTGATCAAATTATGTATTACAAGTGTATGTTTGAATTTATCGAGTTTTTTTAAACAGAATTTAAATTTAAGTCACTGCAAACTGACAATAAACAAAGAGCATCACCAGTGATACAAAACGCAGTAAAGCACGGGTGTCAAAGATACGGCCCGCAAGGAGGTTTGATCAGGCCCGCCGAATGGATTGAAAGTAAAAAATAAAAATAGAAAAAAAAAAAATAATAATTTTTTTTGCTGCAATTCATTGTTTCCATCGGAGTAGAACGCTGCATCACTGAGACAGAATCTCAGGTGTTATCCGCTACCTATCCGCTACAACCTCACTAATCAAAATGTTCCAAAAGATAAAGAGTGTAAATGCAAACAGTATTTAAGGCTTAAATACTGTTTGCATTTAAATAATGCATGTTTCATTTATGAAGTTTACGAATTTGACTTTCTTCATTGCACATTTAATATCACTCTCTTTAGTTTGTAAGGTGTATGCAGGGATTTAATTTATATTTTATATAAGTGGTTTAAAATGTATTTCTTTAAAAGCCTCTTAAGTGCAATACTATATTTTTCATTACCAATTTAAGTTGTGTGCCTTTGTACAATCAGTGGGATAAGTTGCAATGCCTAAATGTGAATGATAAAGGTAAATTGCACATTTGTAAGGAATTATGAGGTAATTCTTGGAATGTTTTGTAAAAGCATAATTCATTAAAGTCCAATATGTTCCTAATGTTCTTGTGCTTCTTTACACCAAAACAAAGGAAATACATGATATTTTTGATATTTAATGCAGAGTGTGGTATAATTGTAATGGTCCGGCCCGCCTGACATCTCCTTAGGTTGTACGTGGCCCGCTCTGCGAAACGAGTTTGACACCCCTGCAGTAAAGGATGAAGAACGACACTTGGTAAAATCGTTAAAAAAAAGCGTTTTCCGAGATTGTAAAAATGTTCTTTGTTTCAATTTATGCCGTTTTAAGACGTGTACGGTATATTGGTTTTGATTATTTCCATGAGCACAACAATTACAAACTCCCTATGATGTCGTTATGCTGCGACACTTTACGTGATTTTACGCAACAGTTTGTAAAAGTTGACGGTTTGAAGTCAACATTTTGTTAAACTAAAGTGCTAGAAGTGTGTGTGTGTGTGTGTGTGTGTGTGGTTTCTGCCCACAGAAGCAGCTGTTGAACGTTGTCACGGATACCTGTCAGATCCAATAAGAGTGTAGGATGTAATTCAGAACCCAGACGACCCATAATGCAATCTGAGCAGGAACGTAAAACGCCGCTGAAGTTCGTTCTGAACGACGCAAACGTGTCTGATCGGGACGCGCTCACTATCCCGTCAAACACAATCACCATTATCTCAGCAAATAAAGACCAAAAGCTCAATTTGGGTTTCCATCGACCAATCATACAGCTTTTTTTCAACACACACGTACACACACACACACACACACACACACACACACACACACACACACACACACACACACACACATACACACATATAGATGGATTTAGAGAAAGACACACACACATACTGTACACACACTTGTTTTTTGTAAGTGTGTGTGTGTGTGTGTGTGTGTGTGTCTTTATATGTCTTTCTTTTTCTCACACACTAAAGCTCGACGTCGGTTTCTCAGCATTTTGAAACATGACGAGGCCTGAACAAGAGGAAGAATCTGTGTACACACACACACACACACACACACAGACACACACTCAGTCAGTGTGTAATTACCAGTCAGATGAGTGTGTGAACTTTCATTATCGCCACAAAAAACAGGTGTGGAAGAAAAATGAAAGCTGCTTATTTTGGGTTTTCAGGACACACACACACACACTCTCTCTCTCTCTCTTTCTCATACACACACACACTCACACACTCTCTCTTTCTCTCTCTCTCTCACACACACACACACACTCTCTCATACACACACATACGCACAAACACACTCTCTCTCTCTCTCTCTCTCATACACTCACACACACACTCTCTCTCTATCTCTCTCTCACACACACACACACACACACACACTCACACAGACACACACACTGGTGATGTATATGTTGTTTTGAGCTGGTTTTCTTCTTCAGGGACTGGGATTATTTTCACGCTGGCATCTCCATCCCGCGTTAATAATTCAGCAGCAGATGATTATGAATTATTCCGCAGCTGAAAGGTGACATGTGACATGCGAGGATGTCGACAATCAATCTACCTGGAAACAAATACGGTGAAACAAAAAGCTCGGGACATTTGCTATAATTTTGTTCTTCGTTGGGATGGTTTTTTTTTCTGCAAAGCAAAAAAATTCCGTTTCTTTTTTTTTTTAATGTCTTTAATTTGTGTGTTAGCTGAAAAGAGCATTGTTGACTTCCGGTTCTTTATTATCAGGCTGTTTTTTCCATCTTTTGGTTTGCCGTAGAATCGCAAATGCGCTCACTTTTTATTTTTTTTTTTTACTTTTCAAAATTTTTTTACAATTTCAACATTTTGATGGATTTTTTCACTTTGACTTTAAATGTGAGTCATATTTCAAGTGTTTTCGTTTCATCATCGTTCATTGTAGAAATGACAATCAACTTTCGATTATTCATCCTCTTTTCCATAACTTTTTGTCTCTTTACATTTTAAATTTGTCTAGAGTTGTTCGTCTTTATCCACTGGAAACAGCTTCTTCTTATCTATTATGCTTTTTGAATTATTGCAGTGACTCGAGGTGAGTTTGCGTGTGTATCTTCTGTGTCTCCTCACAAAGTCTGCAAATACATGTGTCGCCCAAAGATCCTAGCTCCTCTCGACCCAGAAATGGAGTAATTGAAAAAAAAAAAAAAAGAATGACCGTATTTACGCTAATTTAAGCATTCACCTGATTTGCCAAGCACATAATTCAATTCAGGCATTATTTATTATAATAATTTATCATTATTGAACACACCGAACTTGTGACTTGTATAATTTTGATATCGTTTTACTTGAATAATCGATAACAAAAAAATCGATTGTAGTGGTCAGGACTTCATTTCCCAAGATCCTTTGCTCTCCAGTCAGATTTTTTTTACTTCTTTTCCGTGTTCTTCATTTTCGACTGTTTCAACTCTTTCTGCGATGACACATTGGACCCCTTTGTAGCCGGTTCTGCTAAGCTAAGCTAAGCAGTCGTAGTTTGTAGTCTCGGTTTGTCGTAATAGAAAATATTGTCCTGTATTTAGTTTAATCTTACTTATTAAGTGTCGCGGCGTCTCTAATGTTGTAATGTAATGCTTTATTTATGTTATTGCGCCATTAAAAGCTTATACTGTAGCACGTAATCACCCCCCAAGTCCTTGAGCGTCAAAAATTCGAAAAAATTCACGTAAATACGGTATTATGGATTGTTTTAGCCATTTCCTTGTTTCTACTCGGGTCGACTTTTACCTCCCAAAACACATTATATGCATAAGAAACCCAAGTCTCTCTCAGGAAACACTGTAGAACATGCGCTTTCAGACTTTGATTTGTGCGCTTTGAGACAGATAAAACTGTGAAAAGCGCCTTACAAATGCTCAGAACTTGAACTTGAACTAGCGTGCCGACAAATAATGAATTTGCCGTGGTGGGATTTAGCAACAGCGCAGGAAGTGAATCATCCGCTTCTGTCCCGTGATGACGTAGAGACACACACGTCAAGCGGGAACACGTCATCCTGGACCGTCACATGACGCGCAGGTCACAAAGGTCGACGTTTAGTCGTGTAATAGATACTGCAGTGCTTTGTGGGACAGGACGAGAGGACGGAAGGATTAAACCCAGAGCGACGATCTCTATGACACGCCTAGAACATACGAGAGTAGAGTTGAAAAGCCTCATGTCAACGTTTACAATTAAAATGAGTGTGAACGTTGCTAATGGAAACAGATTCTATTTCCTCTTCTCTGGGTCATGCTGTCGCCTGTGAGAGGGGCGGGGTCATTTTGGACCAATCGGGAGAGAGCGGCGTTCAGAATTGACTGAATGGTGGAGAAAGATCGACGCAAACCAGCCTTTTGTGTTCCTAGCCGTCGTTTCCTGTTGTCTTGCTCACTGCTCAGGGTTGAAATCGACGCCATTGTTCGGTTCGTACAGAGAATCGGCAAATGTGAAAAGCACTTAACTTATTTGAAAAGTAGAAAGTTCCAGGTCAAGTTGATTGTTTATGGCCAGTCACAAAGCAGCAGTAAAAACAAGGCCTACGTGTGCTTACTTCTACACCGTGTTCAACTCGTTGAAATTTTGTTAATTTCTTCGCCAACGACAAATTTTACCTGACGAAAACGATATAAAAACTCCCACTCCCCGAAAACGTAACCTACTTTTATTGACACTTTGGTCAACGAAAAAAAACTAAACAACAATGCCTTTCGTGACGACGTCCAATCATAATCAGAGCTTGTAGAGAAAGGCGGGTGCAAACGCAAAGAGAACCAATCAGGACACGGAGTCTTTCAGCTGCAGGAAAAGCACGACGAGCTGGCTTCAAAAACGTCTACTAGCGCTCAGATATATAAATGTATTTTACACTCAACACGACCTTAAAAAAATCTGTACGCCGCGTGTGAAGCAACAATCACGAGCAGAAATGCAGTGTGAAGGAGAGATATCGCAGATCTTTCCTACCTGCTGCGATTAGACTCTACAATTTGAACTTAAATCTAAACTGGTGACTGGAACTGCGCTAGTGACGGTTTATTGTGCGCTCATTTATGGTCTGTGTTCGTTTGTTTATTATGATGTGTGCAGTGCGTTATGGTGATGTTTGTTTATTTATTGTTTGGATTTGTTGTTGCTGTTGTGACGTGAAATTTCCCCGCTGTGGGACTAATAAAGGATTTTTCAATTCAATTCAATTCAAACACAACACACCTGAAGCGCCATCTGCTGATCAAACTTATTTTTTCACCATGCAACCATTTATTACTTATAAACGTGATGCAATTAACATTAATTTTATTTTACTGTATTTAATTTCCTCTTTGTTGAGGTTTCATTTCTGAGAATACATTTATTTGGATTGAAAGAAAAGTTAATAAAATAAGTTCAAGAAAAATAAATGTTTTTCCAATTTTCCAAGGAAGACCTTTGTATATATTTTATATGTTCATAGTTAACCACGTATTCAGATTTCTTAGACAGAGCAACTTTAGTAAACATTTAGAATATATAGCACTTATATATAATATATAGCAGTATTTTTCGCCGTATAAGACGCACTTTTTCTTCCCCAAAACTGAGGGTGAAAAGTTGGTGCGTCTTATACGGCGAATGCAGAGATCCGCGGAGCGCGGTCACCGCCATCTTAGTATGCAATACCGCGGTATTACATACGTTGTCTTGCTTTCTTTCTCACACAGAATCTTGTGAAACAACGAAACTATGATTTACAGACGAAAACGAACTTTGATCAAAATAAAACAAGCAGATTTTCTCGCGCGCGTCTTTAAAACTAAAACAGCCGCTCTTCTCTTAAAGGCACAGCGCAGAAAACAGAGCGGCACGCGTATGAGCGTGAAGTACAAACTGTGTTCGATTAGTAATGTCTGTGCCGTCATTGATAGTTGTAAGTTATAACTTGTAACGAAACTAATGTGTAATACTGCATTAAGGGGTTTATATACTTATCTTATATATATATATATATATATTTATATATAAGTTTATATACTTTTATATATATATACACGTTTATATGAATTATCACGGTATCCACGATATTGCAAAATCCATATTGCGGCACATCTCAATACCGCTATTCACGTTAATACCGCTGTACCGCCCAGCCCTACATCCCTGTTTACTGACTTTACTGACTGTTCATGTTACATGTTTGGCATACAATTGTTCTTCAACTGCTGTTAACTTTTATACAATTGATATAAAATATTTTACTACAGTTTATGGTTCAGAATTTTTTTTTTCTCGATTTTCCTCCTTTAAAATTGGGTGCGTCTTATATGGCGAAAAATACGGTAGTAGACTAAAATGTTGAGGTATTTAGTCGACTAAAATTTGACTAAAACAAACAAAATTAAGATGACTCAATTGGGACTAAACCAAAATCAAATTTCAGTCAAAAGACTACGACTAAAACTAAATTAAAAATCCATGCCAAAGTGAACACTGCTTCAACAGAACAAACTGCGCATCTTTGATTTGCTTTCCATCACATCAGTCGTTTTGTTGTCAACGGACGGACAGAAATGTGAGCGGTGTCGTCCTTCATCGGCCGTGTTCACACACACACACACTAGTCAGGGCTCCGTCTTCTCCAGTTCACACACACACACACACACACACCTGTCAGGGCTCCGTCTTCTCCGGTTCACACACACACACAACACTGCGGTCGAGCCGACAGTTTAACCCCTGATGAGCCCCGTCCGAATCAAACGCAAACCATTTAAGAGCAAATTTTACAGAGCAAAAAATGCACATGAAAAAATAAAAAAAGAATTGAAGAAGAAAATTAAAAACAAATTGCGTAAAATTGACAAAAATCAAGAAAAATGACCTGCCAATGGGGTGAGAAGATTTTACTTGGTAAAAAATGTTTTAAACCAGAACTATTGATACAAGAAAATTTATCTTTTACTCTTAATTCTAAGCTAGTTAATTTATCTTGTCTGAAAAAAACAAAGATTCATTGTGTAACTTCAAGATTTTTTCCTGTCAAGAATTCATTTTTAGCCGTGTGTATTTCTGTCTGTCTGTCTCCCGATCGGTCAATCAATCATATACAGTATAAAACGATGTTTTTACAATTCATTGTCAAACTATAACTTACCTATCCATTTATGGTTTGTGTTTGTTTGTTTGATTACTATTGTCATGTTTATTTATTCATTTAAATCTATTTAAATTATATACATTTGTTCCTGCTGTTGTTGTTGTTGTTGTTGTTGTAGTGACATGAAATTTCCCCGCTGTTGGACTAAAAGGCTTTTTCAATTCAATACCCACTTTATCAGTTTTTACACGTATTGATTTTCTGATGAATTCAGTTAAAGTATTAACCAAGCAACAACACGATCAGACTAAACTGTAATGCAAATTGTAATTTAATCAAACATTAGATTGTGTGACGGATTGATCAATGTGCATAATTTGTGTTTTAAACGTCCTTAATTGTGTTTTAATTAATTAATTATAAAAAGGGAATATGTAACTAATCTTATTACAGAATCAATTTTTGTTGTTCTGTAATTTATAACGAAATAGCATTGTGCATTCTGTATGTTATGTAGTGTAAAAGGAGGGGAAAAACTATAAGGAATACTTGCATCTTGATTAAAATAATTATAAGGATGATAATAAAAATGGCAATACATTTTCAAGAACAAATAATAATAAAATATACTTTTTTTTTTACATTTTTTAAAATATTTTTAACAAAACATTTATTTATATATATAATTATATATATTTAAATGATATTAACTAATAATATATAAATTAATTATAAATTGATCTTATTTCTAAGATTTCTGCAGTACATGACATTTCAATATTTTATGCACTGGGGAAGCAGGAAAAAAATACGACAAAAAGACAAACAAAACGAAACTGCGATAGCTGGTGTTAAACTAGTCAGGCCTCAGAATAAAGTCTCAATTGAGTTTCATCTGGAACACGAAGAGTTCTGCTTGGAAACACACGGGTTCTACGAGAATGTCAAAGCCAACGGGCGAACAAAAGAGCCATTCATCCCCCGAGATGCCACCCGAAACCCCCAGGAACCTGGGCGAGGGTCAGCTAAAGTTTCCTGCACAACACACACACACACACACTTACGGAACATAGTGTTGAACTGCTGCGGGTTCAAGTTCCACTTGCCCCACGGAGTCTTGTGGCCTTTGGTCTGGGCGTAGTGGGCATGGTTGAACTCCGGCTCCGTCCCGAAGGAGTCCAGCACCCGCAGCATACACCTGCAACACGGGCCACAAGATCAGCTGACTCAACTAACTACTGCTGGTGCAAAGTACTTGAGTAAACTGGCTTTGTTACTTTACTTTACTTAAGTACATTTTTGGCTACTTGCTTGGGCTGCGTATTACAAATAGAAGCAACTTTTACTCTCTACTCCACTGCATTTGTGACTGGGTATCTGTACTCTTTACTCCACTACATTTTACTTGAATTGAAAGCAACTTTTACTCTCTACTCCACTGCATTTGTGACCGAGTATCTGTACTCTTTACTCCACTACATTTTACTTGAAATTTTTTAATGTGAAATTTTGAACATTTTACTTTTTTTTGAAGAGAAATTAAAATACTGCCCATCTTTGAGACTCAGATGTCACTGAGAATCATATCATCAAATCAATTTTTTTTATTTTTATTTTTTTGCACATTTGAGTTTGATCAAGACTGACAATTTGTTCTTTTTTAATTGATTTTGTTCTACCATTTTTGAAACACTGAGGTGTTAAATTTTGTTTCTCTATTAGAAAATAGAACCTAATTAATAGTAATTTTTCAAATTTATTCAATAATTTCATTATTAATCAAAATTTTAAAATGATTTCAATTAAAAACAAAAGTTTGTGTCGATCTCACCCAAACTCAGTATGAGTAAACTCAAACTTCTTTCTTTTCAACAAACTTCTTTTTTTTGAAACTCAAATTCTTTTCACATTTGACACTTTGCTACTTTGACTCAAGTCTTTAAAATTTTTTTATTTTTTTCCACATTTGAGTTTGATCGAGACTGACATTCCGTTATTATTTATTAGTTTTGTTCTACTAGTTTTTTTTGTTTTTGTTCTAGTTTTGAAAAAATGAGGTGTTACACTTAGTTTCTCTATTAGAAAATAAAACCTCATGAATAGTTCTTTTTCCATAATTACTCAAAAATCAATATTGAAACTATTCAATAATAGTATCAATTAAATTAATAAATAATTTCAATTAAAAACAAACGTTTGTCTCAATCTCACCTAAATTAAGTGTGAGTAAACTCAAAACTTCTTTCTTTTTAACAAACCTTTTTTTTTTTTTTGAAAATCAAGTTCTTTTCAAATTTGACACTTTGCTACTTTGACTCAAGTCTTTTATAAATTTGGGACTTTTTACTTGTATTGGAGTAACTTATGCAGTAAGTATCCGTACTTTTACTCAAGTATGGTGGTCTTGTACTTGTTACATCTCTGCATTTGACACTTAAAAAAAAAAAAAAAAAAAAAGTCGGAAACCACGTCATTATTAGACTCTTCAGGCTTCTGTCGGTTTGATTGACGGCTTCTTTTTTTACGAAATTACGAAACGGGACTTTGCCTGGGGCGATAAATGAATGTGTACCGACGGCGTGTGTTTGCTTATTCTGACTGTCGAAAGGGTAATAAATTACTTTAGCAGACAAGAGAAACAAATCAGTACAAGCGATATCAGATCCTTCAGCGAGCAGGAGAACCGATCCGAGAAGTAGCTGATTACTCGATAAGCCGGAGGAGATTGACCGCTCAACACCTGAGAGGACGATCTGCCTCAGCCTCCGATGATTACATTTAAAGACTCAGAGTCTGGAGCTTCTCAATCCATTTTTTTGCTCCTCAATTCAATTTTATTGTTTGGTGCAAAATCCATAAATACACATTCCATCCCACACATAATGTCGCACAAAATTGACCACATTTTTTAAAATTCAATCGAATCAGCTTTTCAACAAAAGAAACAACAGGGGCAACAACAAAATACAGATCAAGAATATCAGAAATACAATTCTCTCTTTTCTTTCTTTTTTTTTTTTTTTATATTTATTTATTCTTTATTAATAATGATTATGACATTTTTTTTTATTTTGCAAAAGAAGTACATTTTTTAAATTCACTCAGTTCATTCGACAACTTTACATCTAAAAGTGTGTAAAGTAAATTTTTACAACTAAAACACGCCTCATTTTTACATTTGTTCTCAATCGAGGAAGACCAAAGACACAACAAGTAGAGTTGTCAAAAATATCGATTTTTCGATAAGTATCGACACTCAAAAACCAGGAACGTTAACATGCGCACAATATGATCAGCGAGTGCAGAGTCTTCAAGAGCGGTTTAAATCGAAAGGCGCGAAAGTAGTTTTGTCTGGAACTTTTTCGGCTTTGAAGAAAATGACCGTGAGAATCTGGTGAATGCGGCCTGATAACTATCCAATAATAATTACTACAGCTACTATAGTAATAATAATCACTACAGATAATTACTACAGCTACTATAGCTGCTAAATGTACCGAGACGCAGACGTGTAGAAAGAATTTCGAGAAGTTAGTTCAAGAAGTAAGTTAGATTCCTACCACAATACACCAACAGGAGATTAATACAAGTTTGAGAAGTAAGATTATTCGTTTTAAGGACTTGATGTAATAAAAACATACAAATGTATTACTAAACGTGTAATATTTCATTTTTAAAGTACCAGAAGGAATCCGAGAACCAACAATTCTGCAGTGAAAACTCACGTCATTCTCCCACACTATGTGCTTTTTTGAAAAACAAATAAAATATTGCACTCTTCTACTTTTAGAGCTCTTAACTAACTCATTTTGCTTTAATTCAATCTTCTAAAAAGCTTTGAAGTTGAGTACTTTTTTTTTCTTCAGTAAAACATAAAAAGTAATGCAGTTTTCTTTATTTTGGCACTTCAATGTCTTGAGATTCCTCATTAAAAAGACACATTTTCATGTTCTAGTCTGATGTATTTGTTTTCTTGACAAAAAAAAAGGCCCGAACATTGTTGCGGTATTCCCTCATAGTATCAAAAATCGAGTAGAGCTGCACGATTCTGGATGTGAGAAATGAGAATGACGAATGTTTTGCTTAGAATAAAGATCACGATCCATTTCACGATTCTTTCTGGATGTTTTACTATTTTAAATATTCAACCCTGAAAATCAGGTCGTCAAACAGCAATGTAGTAACACATGTTACTTATAATACTTTAAATTTAAATAAATGGAATGAAACATAATGTAATGTAAAAGTAATGTCGTAAATAAAAAAAAAAAAAATCACCATTAAGCTTAAAAACGTCTTGGTTACTTGCGTAACCTCTGTTCCCTGAATAAGTCAGGGAACGAGACGTCAGTCAGAGACCTGACTATGGGACATCGGATGCTTTAGCCATTCGCGTTCATTCTTACAACCGGCCAATGAACAGTCAAGTTCAATGGCTGCATGAATTTGCATGCCACCTCTGACCCGTACCAGCTGGTATAAAAGGGCGGTGGCGTGCCACATGCAAATACCTTTCGCTGATTGAAGCCGGTCGGGCCAACGCAGACTTCCAGCGGCATACCCTGAATGTGGCGGCGGAAAGTGACGTCTCGTTCCCTGACTTATTCAGGGAACAGAGGTTACGCAAGTAACCAAGACGTTCCCTTTCATAGTCAGGTCACTTCGACGTCAGTCAGAGACCTGACTATGGGACAATACAACAGGCCACATCCAGGGCAGCATCCTCCGAAAAGACCCCTCCGGCTCCTTAGCCGAGGAGCCAATTGGTGGATCTTCCACAGCATCTAGAGGTGGGCCTAGCCCGAAGGGTAATAGCACTCACCTCCACCGGGGCAACCAAGGAACTTGTTGGCTCTCGACCCGTGCGTGGGGGACCCTCGCCAGGGTTGACGGAGAACACTTCCCACCTCGTGTGAAGTGTTGCGTAGAGTCGACGCACCACGTCACTCTTCGAAAGAAGCCTATTGTCTGTCGGGGACAGAGTGGGCTCGGGAGAGGGAGGAGAACGTAGCCCTACTACTCGACCTCATCCCTTACGGGAAACACAGGCGTAATAACTCGGTGAGTATCGCCTGAGGAAGAAAACACACACGCAGTCAGAACTAGGACTCTTCGCTAGTCTGGACTCGGTGGCACCAAGGAACCCCTCATTTCGCCTGATTGCCCGTCAGGGGAAACAGAGGCCGGGGCTCCAGGGATCTCGGCCCTCCGTCGGCCGCGACCCCTGGTGTGTAGAGCGGACTGGGCGTGTTCCTAGCCTGTCAAGGGTAGAGGAAACACTAAGGCGGGAGAGGCTGTGGGCCCAAACGGGCGCCTCCGCAACGTGCCTACCCGTGTATTGCCCTCCACCGCGATAGCACGCGGGATACGACGTCCATCCAACTCTAGGGAAGGCCCAGCGGCACTTAAAGCTGCTTAGAGAGCTCCCCGCTACGCGATCGACGTCCTAGACACGTTTAGCGGATTACGTGCGTGTACGGTTAACGCGTAACGGTGCGAAGCTCCGACGGCAGCCTAACCGGACATCGAGCGGCTCGCAACGTTACCTGGGCATGGGTGCCGGTCTTGCTCAGGGCAACGTCTCTCTAGGTAGCCCGGACCCAGGTTTCAGCCTGTCAGTTCGCCAGCGCTAGTAAAAGCGAAGCCTTCAGTGTGAGCAGCCTGAGACTCGTAGTCTCCAGCGGCTCGAAGGGGGAGAGCGGAGGGTCGCCAACACCAAGCTCAAATCCCACGCCGGGGCGGGGGAGGTCTGGAAGGGCGAACCCTTCTGGCACCTCTTAGGAACCTAGTCGTCAGGTCGTGCCGGCCTACCGTCTTCCCCTCGATGAGGTCATGTGTGGCGGATATCGCGGCTACATAGACTCTCAGAGTGGAAGGGGCCACGCTTTCCTCAAGTTTCTGCTGGAGAAACGAGAGAACCGTACCGACGGGGCAACTCAGTGGGTTTTCGTTTTTCTGGCGGCACCAGGTGACGAAGGTCTGCCACTTCAGGTCGTACAACCGTCTTGTAGACGGTGCACGAGCCTGAGCGATAGTGTCCTGTACCGACTGTGGCAGATCGTCTAACGAGGTGACCCGTCCAGCGGCCAGACATGGAGGTTCCAGAGGTCTGGCCGCGGATGCCAGAGCGAGCCCTGTGCCTGTGAGAGGAGGTCCGCTCTCAGGGGTAACTGCCTCGGAGGGGACGTGACCAGATCCATGAGATCTGACGTCCAGGTCTTGTCGGGCCAATGAGGGGCGATCAAGAGAACCTGATGACCCTCCTTCCTGACTCAACCCAGTAGCTGGGGAGTCAGGGTAACTGGCGGGAAGGCGTACTTCCTCATGTGGTGAGGCCATGGGTGGGCAAACGCGTTTACACCGAGTGGCGCCTCGGTTAGCGCAAACCAGAGTGGACAGTGGGTCGATTCGTCTGAGGCAAAGAGATCTATCTGTACCAGACCGAATTCCTCCCACACCTCTGTCACCACTTGAGGGTTCAGCCTCCATTCGCCAGGGGCGGGGCCCTGCCTCGACAGTGCATCCGCGGCTGTGTTGAGGATGCCTGGAACAGACACCACAGCCAGAGGCAACGTGCGAGCTTGTTCAAGCGGTGCGAGCTCAAACCGCCTTGACGGTTGATAGCTGCTGCAACTACGCTGTCTGACTTGACCAGCACATGCTACACTCGGCCTTGCCCGAGCAAGTGTTTCAACCCGAGGTGCACGGCCGATAGCCCGAGCATGTTGACGTGCCACTGGAGGCGAGAACCCGACCGACGGCCGGAAACTCCGCGGCCGTTGCCCACTGCTCCCCACCCCGTGTTGGATGCATCCGTGGATACCACAACACGACGGGAGACCGTTCCTCATGGGACACCTGTCCGTAGGAAACTCGTCTCTGACCAGGGGTGGAGCAGGTGGAGACACTCGGGTGTGACTAATACCCGGTATCTCCCCAGCCGCCAGGCTCGTTTTGGGACCTCGTCCCGGATCCAGAACTGAATGTGTAACTTGCCTAGCGGAGTCAACGCGGAGGCAGACGCCATGTGGCCTTGGATCCTCTGGAAGTGTTTGCACTGAACCCGGACCCCGGGTGTGAACACTTCCAGCTGACTCCGGATATTGGCGGCTCTCCGAGAGGACAGCCTGCCGCACATCAGAACGGAGTCTAGGCCGAGCCCGAGAAAGGAGATCTGCTGACACGGGGTCAGCATGCTCTTCTTTCTGTTGACGCGTAACCCCAGCCGGCTCAAGTGCCTGAGCACTGCGTCTCTCTGTGCGATCAACTGAGCCCGCGATCTGGCTAGTAGTAGCCAGTCGTCTAGGTAATTCAGGATCCTGAAGCCGCGCACTCTCAGGGGAGAGAGGGCAGCCTGCGCTATCTTCGTAAAGACTAGCGGCGACAGAGAGAGGCCGAAGGGCAGGACCTTGTACTGATACGCTCGGCCCTCGAAAGCAAAGCGCAGAAAGGGCTTGTGCCGGGGCAAGATCGAGACATGAAAGTACGCGTCTTGAAGGTCGATAGCGGCGAACCAGTCCTGGGGCTGAACTGCCCTCAGAATGTCCCTCTGGGTTAGCATCCTGAACGAAAACCTGTGAAGATAGTCGTTCAGGGACCTCAGATCCAATATGGGCCGCATACCGCCGGTCTTCTTGGGGACCACGAAGTACGGGTGGTAAAGCCCGCTCCTCGTCTCGGCTGGGGGCACCACCTCGATGGCGCCCTTCGCCAGCAGCGAGGAAACCTCTGCCCTTAATACGAGAGCGTCTCTCAGACCCACGTGAGTGGTGAGGACGCCTCGGAATACCGGAGGCCGGCGGGCGAACTGCAAAGCGTAGCCGAGTCTCACGGTTCGGATCACCCAGAGGGACGGACGAGGAAGGGCGCACCATTCCGTCAAGTACCGTCTGAGGGGAATCAACGAGGCCGTGGGGTCCCCGAGACCGGGGTCTGGGGGGGCCGGGACTCTGACGGGAGTCCCCACCGGGGAGAGCCTGAGGCAGGTAACTCCTGGCCGTGAGGCGAGGGAGTTCCGCATCCCGTCTGAGTCTGCAGGCAGCCGGAGGCCGCCTGACAACCGACCTCTCACCATGTCGGGAGGTGCCGGCAAGAGCCTGCTCCTCGACCAACTTGGTGAGTTGGGGGCCTCTCTCCCCCATGACAGAGGAGAGCATGCCCCCCGACCTGGAACTCCGCCCCCGGAGCTCCGGTCTTCTACCGCGCAGGGAGTATCCGGCAGCGGACAACTCGACCCGCGAGGGAACAGAGGAGTCCTCTGTTCCTCGGTAGGAGTGGAGGGAGTGTGAGTGTGGGTGCATCTGTCTTTTACTGAAAAGTTGGCTAGCACCATAGGTGGTAGCCCCACTTCTGTGTCCACCTGTGGATGGACTTCGACAGTGGTGGCTCGATCGTCGGAGCTCAACCATACTCCCTGCTCTGCTCCCTCCACTCCGAACACATCAGGATCGCAAGGGAGGCCGTTTGGCGTCCCTTGCTGATCTGGATTCGGAGCGCGCCGCCCTCTTGCGGCGAGATCTGCTCCTCTGCTGTGGCGGTGGTGCCGGGGGCCGAGGGACCTCAGCCGCAGTCACTGGGCGTCGCCGGCGGCTTCCAGCTGGAGATGCTTTCGCCATGGGCCTGGAAAAGACATGCGAAATAGCTTTAGTCTGCAGCTGGAGGGTGGAGAACTGCTTGCACAGCTGCTCCACCGTGTCGCCAAAGAGGCCCGACCTAGAGATGGGCGCATTTAGGAACTGGTTCCTATCTGCGCTCGGCATGTCTGAGAGATCGAGCCATTGGTGGCGCTCCTGAACCACCCGAGTGGCCATCGACGCCCCTGTCGTGCGTGCTGCGACCTTAGCTGCCCGAAGAATGAGGTCGGTAGTCACACGCACTTCCTGAACCAAATCAGGGGGCGCTGCTTCCCCTCCGAGCTCCGCCAGCAACTGTGCTTGGTAAACGGCAATAGCCGCCAGTGCGTGGAGCGCGGATGCGGTCTGGCCATTGAAGGCGTAGCCCTTAGCGTTTAGCGCATACAGGAACTTCGCCGACTTGCCAGGAAGCTTTGGACGGTCCCTCCAGGAAGCGGCCGTTTTCGGACACAAAATGGTCGCGATAGCCCGTTCCGTGGAGGGAAGGTCCAAATAGCCCCGGGAAGGACCGCCTGTGAGGGAAGTGAGGAAGGAGTCGCTGCCACCACGTGAGCGCGCCACTAAAGGGGCCTGCCACGTCTTGGTCAGCTCCTCGTGCAGCTCGGGAAAGAAAGGAACCGGGCCGTCGCGGTTGCTTAGCCGACGGGCGCGCCGGGCACCAATCATCCAGCCGCGAAGGGGCGGGCTGAGGTGGAATCTCCACCTCTAATCCCACCTTCTTCGCGGCGCGAGCAAGCACTGCCACAAACGGGTTGTCGGAACGTGATCGCGCCGGCGTCTCTGCGGGCGCCACGACCATGTCCTCCAACGCCGAGAGGGAGTCATCCTTCGATGGACACTCAAGCGACTGTTCGTCGTCGGACGAATCCAGAAAGCATCAGAATCTCGTGCTTCACCGGAGAGTTCTAGTGACCGGATACGGTAGTGGATACTACGGGATGGAGACCCGAGATCGTCATCTACCCTATCTCCCCACGAGCGCGCCTCACCGGCACCAGCGGGTCGGGAAGCCGCGGCGTCCCGATCCTCGCCACGGGAGGGCGCTGTGGCTGCAGACGGGGTTTCCCGGAGGAAATCCCGTCTCTTCCGCAGCGTCACGATCGGCATGCGTTCACACACCGAGCACGAACTCGACACGAGCGCCGCATCCGCATGCGCCGCACCCAAACAGCGGACGCAGCGCTCGTGCTCATCCGACGGCGACAGCCACTTACCGCAATCAGAAGATTTGCACAAGCGTGACTCCATCCTTAAAAGGACGTGTCGAACGCTCTGGAGCTCTTTTCAGATAAAAACTCTTCGCCGATGAAGAAGGAGTTTTCAGCTGCTTCCGGGGTCTTTTCGGAGGAGCGAAAACCAGCTTGGATTGCTGCAGAGTTCCAACGAAGAGCCTTATCGAGTTGGTTGCAGAGATGAAACAACGACCTGGCTTCAATCATCTGAAAGTTATTTGCATGTGGCACGCCACCACCCTTTTATACCAGCTGGTACGGGTCAGAGGTGGCATGCAAATTCATGCAGCCATTGAACTTGACTGTTCATTTGCCGGTTGTAAGAATGAACGCGAATGGCTAAAGCATCCGATGTCCCATAGTCAGGTCTCTGACTGACGTCGAAGTGACCTGACTATGAAAGGGAACAAGCATGCCAAGGTACAGTATTATGTACAGTACAGGACAAAATTATCATCTCTGTTTAAAAGCACTTTTGAAATACTCAATCAAACAATGATTATTTTGTAGGAGGGGCTAATCATTTTGTCCTCAACTGTAGATGTTTGCTGTGTGTGGTTTGCTGAGTGTCCTCTGGATTGAAACCGCAGTAAACACACACACACACACACACACACACACACACACACACACACACACTTCAGAATAAAATCCTTTCTCAGGTAGTAAAATGTCAGAGTAGATATCAGACTTACTTTACCGTTGTGTCTTTTTCTGCTTTTGTATTTTATCTGTGTACTTATGCCGTATTTTTCTCCCTTATTTTCTCTCCCCGTATTTTTTATCACTTGTATTTAATTCATATTTTATCTCTGTTTCTTTTGTATTGTATTGCTTTTGCATTCTTGTATTTTATTGCTTTTGCGTTTTATTTTTTATCCCCTTTTAAAAATGTTTGCCCCCCCCCCATGTTAACATGCTGGACGATTGCAAACTACATTTCACTGGACGTTGTTGAAAAATAATTGTGGATGTGACAAAAAAAAATTTGAATTTGATTTTAAATCACATATTCTCCGCGTTAACTTTCAGTTTTTTAAACTCGACTGCTGCCTGACTCACATCCACTGTTCTAGTGCAGGTAATTAGTGCACGTCATCACACCCACGAGAGGCCACGCCCCAAAATACCACAGAAGTAACGCAAGATCATCAGAGTTTGGCAGAATCATATAAATTCTGAATTAAGATTGTGAAGGTGTAGATCGCGAACTTTTAACGATTCATCGAGTTTAAATACTTTTTCCGAGTATCGTATGGAAGTTGCTAGTATCGTGACAACACTCCAACAAAGCGGCGTAAACTCACTGGTAATGCACCCAGGACGGACCCAGAGTCTTCTTGAACTGCGCCAGACCCACGATGTCTATGTAGATGAGCTCCACGATCTTGTCTCCTTTGGTGGGACAGCTGGATTTGTTCCCCATCACCTTCTTCATGATCCTGCCGACCAATCGCAGACACACAATGAGATTGAGAGCGAGTTTTCCGCTGAAGTGGCCGACTCACTCTTTCAGCTCGGCGAGAGAAGCCGAGATGCGGATGTCGTGTCCGAGCAGGTAGAGGGTGGTGATGAGGTCACTCCACTGGACCAGTTCTCCAAGAGGACCACCGCTGAAGGCGTTCTCCGCTATTTTAAACCCAGACTCCTTGGTCAAGAGACCCAAGTGCACCAGGATCTGTAACAACACAGAGGAAAGGTGGACTTTTGGCAACCGAGTTTGAGACCCGGTCTGGGATTATCTCGGGCTCTTCTGAATGAGTTTGAGACCCAGTCTGGGATTATATCAGGCTCTTCCTCAAGACTTCCTCAAGTACACAGTGCCAGGTAATAACAGTGGCAATTTGTATTTCTAAAAATCGAGTTTGAGACCCGGTCTAGGATTATCTCGTTTTTTTTCTGAATGCAAAAATGTACACAGTGCCAGGCAACAACAGAGACAATTTCTATTTCTAAAAACCTAGTTTGAGACCAGGTCTGGGATTATCCCGGGCTCTTCTGAATGCAAAGAATTCCTCCTGAAGAACACAGTGCCATGTAATAACAGACCTGGTAATAACAGTTGCGATTTGTATTTCTAAAAACCAAGTTTGAGACCCGGTCTGGGATTATCTTGAGTTCTTCTGAATGCAAAGAGTTACACAGACAATAACAGACAATTCAGATTTCTAAAAACCGAGTTTGAGGCCAAGTCTAGAATTATCTCGGGCTCTTCTGAATTGCTCAGAATTCCCGAGATTGAAGCACGATCTGGGATTATCTTTAGAGTGTGCATGATGTATTCTATAATACTGAGGAAAAAGTGCAGTTTTAGCAACAGCAAGAAGAAACCGAGTTTGAGGCCTGGTCCGGGATCATCTCGAGTGCGCATGCTCTCTCAGTATTCTTAATTTCTTCTGCATGCTCAGAATTCCTCCTAAAGTGCACAGTGCATGCAATAATAAAGAAAAGTTATCTTCCTAGCAATCGAGTTTGAGTCCCAGTCTGGAATTATTGCGAGAATGCAGGTTCACTCGGTTTTCTCTAGCTTTATGAATGCTCAGAATTCCTCTTAAGGTACACGGTGCGTGTAATAACAGAAAAATGTTGTATTCTTAGCAACCAAGTTTGAGACCCAGTCTGGGATTATCTCACGTGCACGTTCCCTCGATGTTCTTAGTTTCTTCTGCATGCTCAGAATTCCTACATGCAAGTTGTAATAACAGTAAAAAGTTTAACTTCTGGCAGCCGGGTTTGAGACCCGGTCTGGAATCAACTGATTTGCTTGCTTTGGGCCGAGCCATTAATTTCTCGCCGTTTTATTTTCACTTTTTTTAGCAAGCGTTCCAAACATCGCAAACAAATCCAGGAGTGCGCTGAGGTCACTCGCTCATTAGACGCATATTCTGCCGGTCTAGAGATGGATGGATGGATGAAATAATTCATAAGCCCATCCATTTTTAACACGATTTTATTTATGGCAGAACAGGGTCACGATGTGTGTCCACGGGTGAAGAGCAAAGTCAAACGTGGCGGGTAAAGTGTGTAGCTATATCTGTGTTTTAGCGTCTGTGAATTATTCATGGGCGGGAGAGTATAGGCTGAATTATTAAACGGCGCATCTACGCGGCGGTGCCCACCTTTTTGCGTCTGTGGCTGGCGAGGTTCTGCTTGGCGGCGAGAGAGAGCACGGCGCTGACCCACGGCTCCTCCATGCGCTTGATTCGCAGCATCATCCAGCGGAACTCTTCGCGCCGCGACATCACGCGGTACAGCTCCTCGAAGCTGGTGCGGATCTCCGTCTGAAATGGAACGCGCCTGGATGTTAAAGCCCGTCCAGACCCCACGTACACATACGTGTCCGGACTCACCTGCGCTTTCCTGTCCACCTCCACGCCGATATTCTTCCTCCAGGGCAGACGAGGGCACCAGTTCTCGACCTGACGTGGCAGAGAGAAAAGACAAATCTTTACTTCCTGCCGACACAAGTACGTTTCATTATTTAAACAACATTTCCTGACAGAAAAAAAAGTAACAGCGCGGCCGACAAAGTGCTGTAAAGTTGATTCCAGTTCTTTGTCCCGGTTGCAAATGGGTGAAAAACCGAAACAAATCCTCCTACGTAAACTTGAAATTATTCCGACCAAAATTCCACTTATTTGGAGCAAAATAGTACATATGAAAATAAAACCTTATTCAGGCACCGAATTCAGTTCCATAAACGACGAGCTTCAAAGGTACAATGAAAGTGACACTTTACATAAATTATGAATTTTAACATACAAAAAAAGTAGACATTCTTGTTTAAAATGTGAATCATTGTTACTCACAGCTTGCGAATAAAGTAGTTTTGTGTTAGATTATTGTGTCAGTTTAAAAAAAAACCGCCAAATTTAACACACACACAGAAAAAGCGCAAATAAGTTCGTAAACTGTGCTTTTGTTATGAATATTCACAAAAAAAACCAGACATTCTTGTTCAGAATGTGAATTATTGTTACTCACAGTTTGTGAACAAAGTAGTTCTACATTGTGTTCATTTATTGTGTCCGTTAAAAACAACGGCAAATTTGGCACACACACACACACACACACACACACACACACAAAAAGCACGAATCTGAACCGGAATATTTCAAACCTGTAGTATATAAAACATTCGTCTCACCTCGCTCAGGTAAATAAAAGACGAACAGATTGATCCGTCCACTCCGTAGTTTCCGTAGCAGGGATCGGAACGCCACATGTCCTTCATCCACTGAGGAACAGAGAAAACACTTTCGATTAGATCTCGGCTTTTCCGGGCACCACAGGCACAAACCGGCTCCGAAAGACGGAACCTCTGGAAAAGTTCCTGAAAGCTTAAAATAGAGTTCAAAAAAAACTTCAAAAAAATCGAAAGTTCGAAAAAAAAAATCGACGTCATCGTTTACGCGATTACGTCGACGGAAAAAAAACGTGCGTCCATCTGTCGCCTGTTCTTTTCATTCTTTCAAACAGGCCGGAAACTAGCGGACAAATTTTACATTAGAAAGCAAATTTTTACATTAGAAATAATTTTGTTTTTACATTAGAAAGCTTTTACATTGCACGCGCAAGAAATGCACAGGCTATGCTATTCATCTCACATTATAAATAATAATAGTTGTTTTATTTTTTTATTTTTATTTTTATTAGAAGAGAACTGCTCATTTTCCACGTAAATGGGGAAATATTTAGGCACTGTGCTTTAATTTCAGTAACAATAAATAATCATTTAGAATATCTGTTCGTTTAGGCTGGACATTTTATTTTGCACATTAATATTTGCAGTCAATCTTACTGAATTAATTTCTCACAGATTTAGTGTTAAGGACTAATTTATTTTGTGTAATTTGTATGTCTTTAATTTAGCCTAAAAGTGATTGAAATGTACTACGTGGTTTTGTACAAGACAAGCTTTAGTTTTTAAGTCACTTTGTTGTTGGCTGAATTTAAATGCCCTTAATAGGGGGCGGGGTTATCTTTAATTGGTGTGGGTGTTTATGCTCCTATGTTTCATAATCCCTTTGTGTTTAAAAAAACAGTGTTAATTAAAAACCAAATAGCATGTTTATTCAACTTTTATGAACTAATAATCTAGTAAAACTAATAATTTGGGAAAATAAATAAATAAACAAATCACTCGATTAATCGGAAAATTAGTCGATTAATCAAAAAAAGAAATAAATATATTTATAAAAATAATTGACAGATTAATTGGAAAATTACTCGATTAATCAAAATAATAACAACAACAATAATAATCGATAGATTAATTAGAAAATGTGTCGATTAATCGAAAATAAATAAATAAATAATTGATAGATTAATCAATAAGAAAATAATCGTTAGCTGCAGGCTTTTAGTTAGTGTGAAGTTGCAGATCTTATTCCGAGTCCGTGTTGGTAGGTTCTGGCTATCTGAGCGTTCTTTGATCCTCTGACCTTCAGGAGCGAGAGGAAAAAAAAAGAAAAATCATTGGTTTCCTCTTCCTGCTCGTATCGCTTTACAGCCGACAGAAAGCCTGGCTCTATCGCAGAGGGCCGTATCGATTACGGTTCAGCGAACATCTAGAAGACAAATCTCTTTTCAAAATGCGACTTTACATCCAGCTGAGAGCTCCAGTCTCGCTGCGTTTGATCCACACGCTAGAACCTTCCGTTAGCAGGGGTGTGTTCACAGCTTCAGCGGGCGTGGCCCATGTCAAACCCCGCCTAATTGGGTTGTTCTGGCTCCGACAACTTCAGCGAGTTCTTTGGACTTATTTTAGGGTTTTTGCGTCAAAACATGGCGAAAATGCTTGTCATATTTGCAGTTCTTCTTGAACTTTGATTTGTTAAATTCATGTGTGTTAAATTCGTGTGAAACGTACCTTCATCTTTCCTTCGCAGTGTGGAAAGCCGTCCAGCGAGGGCAGCTCACACTTCTCCTGAGCGCCGTTCAGCAAGTCTGCACAAGGAATGAAAAGACAATTTAACATCACGAGTCTTTCTTTACACACGTTTCTTAGTTCCACCAAATTCTAAACGTACCTGAATCGAAGCTGAAATCAAAGCCTGTGTAGCTTTAGCACGTAGCATTACACAATTACTTCACATGACACAAACTAACACCAACAATCTTTAACATACATATATACCGTAAAACCTCTAATAGAAGGTCTAAAAGGTCTTATACTCTTCCGTTATTTAGAATTTCACATGAAGTTCTATGGATTTTATGACTTTTTAGATGCACTTATAGACTGTATTAATATTTCATTCATTCTTATGTGTCAGTACAGAAATCCCCAGAAAGTACAGAAAAAAAGAGAAGTTTATCATTCGTGAATAAATGCATGGATAAGGGTGGTCCATTTATAGACACGTGTATATATATTTAAATAAAATATGAAACATTTTATTTAAAATATTCAGAATAATATAATATATTATACATATTCAAATATATACATATATGTATAAAAACACACAAATTTATATAAAACACAAAAGAAAATCCAAAAAAACTAAAAAGATATTATACATTTAAAATAATATGAAACAAAAAGTTTTGTGAAAAATACATGACAAACTACATCTTGTTTTTGCAGCTTATTGCAAGACTAAAATGAACTATTTGAGACATTGCAAAAAAAATAAAATAAAACTTTGAACGAATAAAAAATATCTCCAATATTCTAAAAATATAAATTCCTTTTTCCATTTATGAATAAAAATGCACAAGTTTCTTTTTTTCAGGGCAGAAATGAATCATATAGATGAGTGAATTTGAAACGACGTGACATTTGCTGTATTAATTCTATATTTCTGATGGTTTGCCGGTCACATGTGCGTTATCGTCTGCGATGCTGTAAAAACGCCGCGTCGCACTTCAGACTTTGCCTTCATTTCTGTCACGTCAGCACGTTCTCCGCCTGTAAAGCTGCTGATAGGAACCCAATCACCTTCCATTCGCCACCAAAAACCATCCGCCATTTCTCCCGATGTCCAGGACGTTAATCTTTCCGGCCATTCTAGGCCAAGCAGATTACGGTCAGGTGACCCTCAGTGACCCCTAACACCCCTCCGTCCCTTTTATCAGAGGCCTCTGAGTGTGGGGGCGGAGTCACGGGGGGCGGAGTCACGCGCAGATAAGAAGCCACAACGCAGATAAGTTTAAAACCACTAACCAGGTGGAAGATCAAGTGCAAACCTTTTAAAACTTCCCACGGACCCCCAACCACTCACAATACTCGGAAATTTCTATGTTTTTTTTTATATTTTTTATATTTGCTTATATTCGTAGGGTGCTTACTAGAGATGCAACCATTATAGATTTTGGTTGTACGATGATAGTCGGAAGAATAATCACGGTTTCACGATTATCATGCATTCATTCATTTCAAAACACTATTAGTTAAGAAAATAACATGAAAGCTTCTTATATTTGAAGTTATTTATTGCTGCTCAATAGAATAGAATAGATTAGAAAGTATTTTATTCATCCCGGAAAATTCGGGAAATTTCCTTGTTACAGCAGCACTAAGAAAAAACACAAGCAGCATCAAATAAAAAGTATATACATCTTGGAAATTAGATTTAAATTAGAGTTAAATAAGAATATGGAATATAGAATAGAATATAAAAATATGACAAGAATTACACAAAAATTATATATTTTAAAATTATAATTTTAAATATGGACACTGAATTTAAAATTGTCTGGTTGTCGAAGCACGAGAAAACTTTTTGATTTGGAATAGAGAGCTCCTACCAAACTCATTTTGTTTTAATTTAATCTTTTAAATAGCTTGAGTAATTTTTTTTTCTTCGGGAAAATATAAAAAGTAATGCAGTTTTATTTATTTTTGCACTTTATTGTCTTGAGATTTCTTTACGAAAAAAAGCAACAACTAAAAAGGCCCTGACATTGTTGCAATTTTTCCCCGTGGTATTGAAAATGATAATGAGTATCGATACTTTTCTAGTAACACTAAAATAAATCATTAAGAGAAATTGAAATAATAAAACCAAACCACGGCGAGGTCAAACTCAGAAAGTTCAGACAACACATCCTCCGAAATGAATTAGACTGAACATTTAATATACTGATATCTGAACATTTAATGAACTCGTGTTTTCCAAAAATGTTTCAAAATTGTAAAAAAATTTGCAGAAATTCAAAGCTTATTTGTCCCCCATGTGTGACATCAGCAGTTGATTTTCAGAAGCCAGTTTCTAAAAAAAAAAAAAATAAAGCATTTCTGGATTTCACCATAATTTGTCCGTCACAGACATCTGAAGGACTTCTACAATACAAAGTTATACATACAGTGAAGTCAATAAGTATTTGATCACCCTGTGATTTTGCAAGTTCTCCTACTTTGAAATCATGGAGGAGTGTAGAATTTTCAGCATAGGTGCATTTCCACTGTAAGTGACAGAATCTAAAAATAAAAATCGGGAAATCACATTGTATGATTTTTTAACAATTTATTTGTGAGTTACTATGTCAAATAAGTAGGAGAACTTGCAAAATCACAGGGTGATCAAATACTTATTGACTTCACTGTATATACAATTTAACACTAATATTACAACATCAAATATAAAACCAAACATATGTGAATATTGGATGTATTCAGGTATGTTATTATTGACATAAAAGGCCTGTAGAATTTAAAATATAGACGTGTGAGCACCATGTGACCCCATCAGCAGCTCTGTGGGCCCTCAGGAGGACAAGAACATGTGACAGTGGCTCTCAAATAAACCCTGTTCTTTAAAGAGGAAGTGAAATCATTGGCTCTTCAGAGGTTGTATCGTCTTTCCGCTGCAGACTTGACGGCTCGGTGAAACAATGCGCGTTTGTAAGCGAAACGGAGCGGGAAACGTTAGCGGCGTTTCCTGTAGGCGAGGAATGGAAACAAACAGGAATGACCTGACCAACGCGGAGAAGAAGAGAACCCGAAGAGAAGAGCAGACGCCGTAGAACGACATTCTCCTCAGCTCCGTCCTGTTGTGCGCTTAACAATTCGCTTTGGACATCAAAGATCGTACGTAACGATTGTTCAAAATCAAATTCAAGCACTTTCACAAAGTCAATATCAAGCACTTTTCTAACACTTTCACGGTCTATGCTCAAGCTATTCCAGCACCGTACAACTGTGGTAAAATATATACCGTAATTACGCAAATATAAGCACCCCACAAATATAAGCACCCGCTTGATTTTTCAGGCACAAAATAAACTATTAGTATTTTTTTTTTTACAAACAGTGAAACCAATTTTATGGGAGTTCAAAAGAATTGCAAAGGAAAAGGTGGAAGAAAAAAAACTAAGCAAGAGAGATAGAGAGAACGACAACAAAGGAAGAAAAAAGTTGAAGAGACTGAAAAAAGTGTTGGAAAAAAATAAAACATGGCACTGTCCATAGAGAGAAAAATGAGAAGACAAGAGATTCCTATTTGGTAAAATGACGAATAAAAACAAACTCAGGAAGAATTCATAAAGTGAATAGGAGCGTCTATCAAAAGGTTCAAAAATCAGAATATGTTCAGAATTTCCTTCTTTATTAACGACTTATGAGTTTTTTCCCTTTCCATCCTGTTTTTAAATTTGCCTGAATTATTTAATGTATACATTTTAATAAGACCTTAATAATACATCCAAATCATCAAAAATATTTGCATCTAATATTAAATCACAGCGACTAACAGAACCACAACCAGATTGTTTTGACACTTTTGACAGAACCTACCAATCTGGGAATAGATCCATCTACCAATCTGGGAAATCTCTACCAATAGGCCGCAGCTGCCTAGTTTAGTAGTTAGTAGAGCTGCACAATTAATCGTTAAAAGTTCGCGATCTCAATTCTACTCTTCTTAATCCAGCATTTATACGATTCGGCCAAACTCAAACGCATCGTCGAGTGCAAATCATGTAAATGTTATAAAAGAAAGATTATCTTGAATTACTTCTGTCGTAATTTGGGGATCCGCCCTAATCACGTGCACTAATTACCTGCACTAGAACAGTGGATGTGAGTCAGGCAGCAGTCGTGTTTAAAACAACAGAAAATAAACGGGGAGAATGAGTGATTAAACACAACGGTAAAGTAAGTCTGATATCAACTCCCACATTTTACTACTTGAGAAAGGATTTTATTCTGAAGTGTGTGTGTAAATCTACAGTTGAGGACAAAATGATTAGCCCCGCCTACAAAATAAACACAGGTATTTCAAAAGTGCTTTTAAACTGAGCTAATTTTCAGCATTTTGTCCTCAACTGTATATTACTGTACCTTGGAATGTTTGTTTTTATTATGTTAAATGATGATTTTTTTTTTTGTCTTTACAACAATACTTTTAATTACATTATGTTTCATTCCATTTATTTAAATTTAAAGTATTATACGTAATATATATTACAGTATTGCTGTTTGACAAACTGATTTTCAGGGTTAAATATTTAAAATGATAAAATATCCAGAAATAATCGTGATCTTTAATCCAAGCCAAAATCTTGATTCTCATTTGATCCAGAATCGTGCAGCTCTAGGAGTTAGTCAGTCCTTCTGAACTATCGCTTCCAAAATCCGTGTGTTATTAGACCACATCAAACTTGAGTGGGACTCTCCTGGTCTAGACCAACATACTGGGAATAGTTGACCAGCTCAACAGAAAATCCCGCTGAGCTAAAGGCTAAAGGCTAACGGAATGCGCTGATCACGCTAAACGTGTTGGCGACTCATTTTGCCGTGTTTGTTTCACACGTGTCCACTTTACCCACAATCCCTTGCTCTTCTGAAAAAGATCTGCTTTGCATTGGCTTTCTATGAGACGGCTAATAGTTTCGAGGAACAGCGAGGAGGCGACGTGGATTTCTCCGGAATGGGATTGGAATGCTCCGGCAGCGCGGGAATTGTTATTAAGAAGGTCTGAACTATGATTAGCATGTTCTATATCCTGGGAAGTATGTAGTCCAGAGATTAGCCAGCTCCGGGTCATGTGACGCGGGGCACCAAGAGGATTTGAGAGCGAGCTGATGATTTGACTCGAGTAAAAATTACCGTAAAACCTCTAATAGAACGCCGCTATGATGAAAGGGTTAAAAAAAAAAAACTGGACACGAGATTTTTAAAGTATTAAACTCACTTTTTGGTAATTTACTCACTTCTGTATTTTTATCTTGTATTTTCATTCATATTTCCCATCTCATCTTTATATCTACTGTATTTTATTGTATTTCCATTCTTCATCTTAATTTTTTGTGTTTTTAAATTGTACTTTTTTTTTATCTTTTTACTTTTTGTACGATATTTGATTGTATTTTTTATGTGGATAATTTTGTATTTTTATCATATTTCATATTTATCTTTATATCTACTGTATTTTATTGCATTTTAACTTTTTATCTAATTTATTGTATTTATTGTACTTTTTGCACAATATTTGATTGTATTTTCTATCTTGATAAATTGGTCTTTTTATTCACATTTCATATTTTTCTTCAAATCTACTGCATTTTATTGTATTTTCATTTTTTAATCTAATTTTATTGTATTTATTTATTGTAGTTCTTGTACGATATTTCATTTTATTTTTATCATGATCATTTAGCATTTGTATTCATATTTCACATTTATCTTTATCTATACTGTATTTTATTGTATTTCCATTCTTTATCTTCATTTTGTTGTATTTCCCTTTTGCACATTTTATTGCATTTCCCCCATCTCTAAGTTTAAATGCTGGACGAACAAAAAACACATTTCACTACATGTCGTACCACATATTCCATGTATGTGACAAATAAAACTTGAATAAAAAAAAAATTGACCGCAAATTCAATCTAAGCATATTTCTTTAGGATTATAAGTGCACCTTATAGTCCAAAAATACGACAAAAAGACATTTTCATTATACAGTATACGTTTTGCAAATCAGCGAATCACGTCATTCAAAACCAAACACGGATGAGAAATACACCTCTACTTGTAAAAACAATTGATCTAAACAGTTTATTAATGTGTTATAATTACGTTTTCGTAATAAATACCAAGACTGAAGTGTCGGATAAACACAAAAGCAGAAAGTGTGTTTATTCGGCTTGACGTGAAGGGAATGTGCGGCTGTACTTGACCAGACTTGCACGGACACACACTTAAATAACAAGCATTGATGGGTGTTTCCCGGCACACACACACACACACACACACACACACACACACACACACACACCAACCAATCAGCAAATGGACCCATTCAAAACTGGAGAAAGCCAGAGGGTTTGGCGTGCAAGCTTAAAAACACACAAGTCGACGTTACGTATGAGTGATAAGGTGTGTGTGTGTGTGTGTGTGTGTGTGTGTGTGTGTGTGTGTGTGTGTGTGCGTGTGTGTGTGTGTGCATAAACCTTAAAATTCGACAGATTTTCCGTTTTTTTGTCACCATGATTTCACAATTTCACCACAACATTCGTCAAATAAACTCAACGTTTTGCTTTTTAAAACATTTTAGAGAGTTTATGTCGCCACTGAAAGGTCCGGCAAAATCGCCACCAGCTGAGTAAGTAATTTCCACTTCCTGTTTTTAGATAACCTCAGATAAAAGACTCCAGTAATATTTAAAGATGCACTTACAATATATCAGCACATGTAAAGTTTGAATGAGACTAAAGCACATTGACTCGACAGCCTTATTACATCCATTATCAGTGGATTTGTTCCTATTCTCAGTGGAGTAAAGTACTTGAGTAAATAGACTGGGCTACTTTACTTGAGTATTTTGGCTGCTTTGTAGTACTTTTGAGTAACAAAACAATAAGCAGCTTTTACTCTCTACTTGACTACATTTGTGATTGAGTATCTGTATCTTTACTCCACTACATTTGAATGGACACTTACTGTTACTTGTTACATTTTGATCCATCTTTTTCTATCGTGGTTAATTTCTCAGGCGGACGAGGTGATATTGCCATCTGCAGGATGCTGAAGGTGAATTAGCCAAATTCGCCAATGTGAATTAGCGGTTGCACTTTTTTGCACATTTGACTTTAATAGAGACTGACTTTTTGTCCATTTAAATTTTCTGGCTATTTTGAAAGATTGAGGTACTAAATTTTATTTCTATATTAGGAAATAAAACCTCACAAATAAGGAGGTTCATTTTCCACATTTTCAGTTTTTGAGCCTAATTTCAGTTTGAGTAAAACACTCAAGTTCTTTTAAAATTGGACTTTACGACTTTTACTCAAGTCTTTTTGGAACTGGTGACGTGTGACCTGTAACGGAATAATTTCTACAGTAAGATATCCCTAATTTTACTTGAGTATAGTTTCTACACCTCTGCCTTCAACTAACATTGTCACTTCCACTTTTTCAGAATTGGACCAAAAATACATATCGGAAAACTGAAAATGAAAACTGAAAATGTGGAAAACTTCAGATGAACATCAGATGATCCAAATCTGAGGAGAAAAAAAAAAAAGACTTATAGGAGACAAAGCATAACAACAGCCATCCATTTCTGGCTTTCATGGCTTCAAGCCTGAGGACGTTATTCGCGGGCGAAAGCTTTCACTGCCATTTGAAGACATAAACGTCGGGTGCGTGTCTGTGACTTCCCGCCTCTTTCTGCGGTTGAATCGTTTGGAGGGTCAGAGGAACGGAGAAGTGTCTGACGCATCTAGAATCTGCTGTGACGGATTGAGAGTGGCTAGTGAAGTAGGGAAGAAAGTCAACTACGTGCCACTCGTCTATACGGTTTTAAAAGCTGGTTTATGGCTGTGAACCATTTCCTGAAATTGTTTTATATGTGAGGAAGGAAAACAACTGAGAATTCATTTAATTGGTTTAAACCATTTTAAACCAATTCACATCTGTTAACCGAGTAGAACCATGTTCCAAAGTCTATAATGGACCTACCTGGTCTATAGTTTACCTACTAGAGGTCTGTAAGAGTTACTAGAACGCCACGGTCTTCTGTTAGAGGTTTTAACGTACATAGCTAAAATTATATGATTTCAAGAAAATAACGCATCTCTCCAAAACGCATTTGTCGAATGAGAGCCGACAAATTTCTCATGAATTTCAAACTGCGAGAAAAGACTAAGTGAAGCTGAATTCGAGTTGAAAAATCAAAAATTTGGTGGATACATACTTTTAATTTCATTGACCAAATATTTTTGTCATCGTCTTCGTCAACGACACTTTTTCCCGAGAACGACAACGAAACGAGAACTACATATAAACTCCCGCTCAGGGACGAAAACTTTAACTACATTTATTGACACTTTCGTCATGAATAAAAACTAAACAAAAACGCCTTTCGTGACGACGTCCAATCATAATCAGAGTTTGTGGAGAAAGGCGGGTGCAAACACAAAGAGTTAATCATTGTAAACATGATGTATCACTTATAAACATGATGCAATTATAATTAATTTTATTTTACTGTATTTGAATTCCTCTTTGTTGAGGTTTCATTTCTGAGAATACATTTATTTGGATTGAATGAAAAGTTGATAAAAATAATTTCAAGAAAAAGAAATGTTTTTCCAAATAAGTAAGATCTTTGTATATATTTGATATGTTCATAGTTAACCACGTATTCAGATTTCTTAGATATAGCACCTATATTTCCGTTGACTAAATCTATACAGTAATTAGGTCAACTAAAATGATGTGGTATTTAGTCGATTAAAATTAGACTAAAACTAAAAAAAATTAAGATGACTAAGTTAGGACTAAGACTAAAACTACAAAATTATCACAAAATTAACACGCAACTGCGACAGAAGACCGAGTGAAACGACGATAACAGACGAAGCTCTACTATTGCACGAACCGATAAAAAATTCAACTTTTATCGTAATTTCATCCGCGATATAATCAGATAGCGGCAGGTGGGGTTTAATTCGTAAAATACAGAACGCAAAAAATTCAGAGGACACGTGCACTTTGACAATCACAAACGTGAGTCCTGTAGCTCAGATTCCTTCCACGATCACATTTCTGACTACACGGACACCGAAGCAATACATGGTTCCACGCCAACAACGATACGCGGGAAGAAAAGGCCTGGACTGTTGGGTCTCTCAGCGCCGCTGTTCTGATTCACGCTCCAGAAACAGCAGCTGAAAGGATGGAATTCAAAACCTGTGGCTCGCCATCACCCATCATGCCTCACTTACCACGTGGCGAAAGAGCAAACGTCAAACTCCATCATCTCTCGCCATGCCAACGCCATCGTGACCATTACAAACGTCTTCATCACACATTTTTAACCCTTCGTCTAAAAATGAGACTAAAGTACATTGACTCGACTAACTCAAGCGACTCTAGTGAAGTCAACGTTCTGAAACACGCAGGAACTTACTCGTCTAAGTGAACTCAACTACAACGTATCATTGCCTCTTCTACAAAGTGAAGGTTTGTTTTAATTTCCATCTGATTTAAAAACTGTTTGTTACCGTCGATTCAACAGCTTTATTACAACCGTTATCAGTGGATTTGTTCCTATACTGTAAAGTACTTGAGTAAACGGACTGTGTTACTTTACGTTACTTTTGCATTTTTTTCCCCAGACATTTTTTGGCTCCTTTTGACATACTGACTTTTATTCTTTTAACTATTCTGGCCGTTTTGAAACATTGAGGTGCTAAATTGTATATCTATATTAGGAAATAAAGCCTTTATTTTATCACCTTTCTTGGTGTTTTGAGCCTATTTTCAGTACGAGTAAAATACTCAAGTTGTTTTAAACTGGGATACTTTACATTTACTCAAGTCTTCTTGGAATTGGGGACTTTTAATGTAGTAACTTTTACAGGAAGGTATTGTAATTTTACTAAAGTATAGTTTAAGGTACTCTTTACTCCTCCGCCTACAACATTACAATGTCACTTCCACATTTTTCAGTTTGATTGGGCGCATCAGGAATAAAGTGGTCTTTGTTGTGGCGGCGAGTGTTTAGCTTATTAATTACGCTCCGGCCTTGTGTCGACCAGTGACATCCACACGTACAATGAAGCGAAAAAAAGTTTGTTACCGTAGATTCAACAGCCTTTGTACAAGCATTTTCAGTGGATTTGTTCCGATACTCAGTGGTGTAAAGTACTTGAGTAAATAGAATGTTCCTTTACTTAAGTATTTTGGCTACTTTGTAATACTTGTACTGAGTATCAAAAATATAAGCAGCTATTACTCTCTACTTGACTACATTTGTGACTCAGTATCTGTACTCTTTACTCCACTACATTTGAACGGAGACACACCGTTATTCGTTACTTTGTGATTGATCTTTTTCTACTGCGATTAATTTCTCAGGCGGACGAGGTGATATAGAAACGCACATATTTAACCCTTCGTCTCGCTATGGCCTGCACAGCCGCGTATCGTAGAAACGTAGCATTTGGACAAACTCCTAAAGTAGCAGTAGGCAAATAGCGATTCCACTATTTACTTAGTCACACGGCTGCTTTACATTGATCACCGAGTCAAATACATAAAGGTTTAGCAAAGCCACACGTGTTTTGAGAAACAAGTATAGCATTATTTTGCCAACTTTGCCACAAAACAACATTTAAGGTAGGAAATTAGTCACAAAACGGGTGAAACTAGCTGTCATTCGTGGGCAATCCCATAAATTCTCACAATGGCTTGACAATCATTCACTCCAACTTCAAAGCGTGAAGCAAGAAACGTATTATTGGGCGCAACTTTTCAGGTCGTTTTGAAACATTGAGTTGTTACATTGTATTTCTATATTAAAAAATAAAGCCTTTCACCTCTCTTGGTGTTTTTTGAGCCTAATTTCAGTACAAGTAAAATACTCAAGTTGTTTTAAAATGGGATACTTTACGACGTTTACTCAAGTCTTCTTGGAATTGGGGACATTTAGTGGAGTAATTTTTACAATATGGTATTGTCGTTTTACCTTTTAATTTTTAAGTATAGTTTTAAGGCACTCTTTACTCCTCCGCCTACAACATTATAATGTCACTTTTTCAGAATTGGACCAAAAATACATCGAACCTGTAAAACCTGAAGAAACGTATGATTGGGCGCTTCAGGAATAAAGTCGTCTTTGTTGTGACGGCGAGTGTTTAGCTTATTAATTACGCGAGTATTTTTTTCCCAACAGATATTTTTTTTTTATAATTTTTTTTGCTCGTTTGAGTTTGACAGACTGAGTTTTGTTCTTTTAACTTTTTCTGGTGTTTCAAAACATTGAGCTGCTAAATTGTATTTCTATATTAGGAAATAAAATCTTTATTTTATCACCTTTCTTGGTGTTTTTTGAGCTTAATTTCAGCACAAGTAAAATAGTCGAGTTGTTTTAAAATTGGATACTTTACATCGTTTACTCAAGTCTTCTTGGAATTGGGGACTTTTAGTGGAGTAACTTTTACAGTAAAGGTATCGTAATTTTACTAAAGTATAGTTTAAAGGCACTCTTTACTCCTCCGCCTACAACATTAATATGGAAATAAAACCTTTCACCTTTCTTGGTGTTTTTTGAGCCTAATTTCGGTATGAGTAGAATACTCGAGTTGTTTTAAAATTTGATACTTTACGACTTTTACTCAAGTCTTCTTTGAACTGGTAACTTGTATTCTTGGAATTGGGGACTTTTAGTGGAGTAACTTTTACAGTAAGGCATCGTAATTTTACTAAAGTATTTTACTCCTCTGCTACAACATTACAATGTCACTTTATGATTGGGCGCATCAGGAATAAAGTGGTCTTTGTTGTGGCGGCGAGTGTTTAGCTTATTAATTACGCTCCGGCCTTGTGTCGACCAGTGACATCCACACGTACAATGAAGCGAAGCTTTCGACTAACTCAAGCGACTCTAGTGAAGTCAACGTTCTGAAACACGCAGTAACTTACACGTCTAAGTGAACTCAACTACAACGTATCATTGCCTCTTCTACAAAGTGAAGGTTTGTTTTCAATCCCATCTGATTTAAAAACAGTTACAAGCATTATCAATGGATTTATTCCTATGCTGTAAAGTACTTGAGTAAATGGACCATGTTACTCGAGTATTTTTTTGCGGGGTTTTTTTCCCCAGAGGTTTTTTTTTTTTTTTTACAATTTCTTTTGCTCGTTTGAGTTTGACAGACTGACTTTTGTTCTTTTAACTTTTCGGTAAATTGTATTTCTGTATTAGGAAATAAAACCTTTCCCCTTTAGCCTAATTTCAGTACGAGTAAAATACTAAAGTTATTTTAAAAGTGGATACTTTACGCCGTTTACTCAAGTATTTTCGAAATGGGGGACTTTTAGTTGAGTAACTTTTACAGTAAGGTATCGTAATTTTACTAAAGTGAAGTTTTAAGGCACTCTTTACACTCTGTATTACAAAAATTCATCGAAGAGAAACGTATGATTGGGCGCATCAGGAATAAAGTGGTCTTTGTTGTGGCGGCGAGTGTTTAGCTTATTAATTACGCTCCGGCCTTGTGTCGACCAGTGACATCCACACGTACAATGAAGCGAGGCTTTCTGTCGGCTAACAGTGCGTGTCTGTGTCTCTCCTGAAGCGAAGAGCGTGCCAGTGCCCAGAGAGACGGTAACAGACACCGCTGGCACACACACACACACACCTTCACGCGTGGCGATAACCTCCCGGAGAGAGAAAGGCCGGGGCGAGGCCAGCCATGTTCAGGCCCGATAGCATCAACCCTCTGAAGAGATAACACGCAATCATCAACAGATTACTGGAGTGGGGATTATCCATCACTTTTCACTCATTCCCCCCGTTCCTTATCTGAAAACGGCCATTGGGAGCGTTCACAAGAAGCGTTTAAACAATCAGAATCAGAACTTTATTGCCAGGTTTTATCGCACGTTTTGTACACTGCAAAAACATTTATTCCAACATCCATTCCTTTCTCACACACACACACACACACACACACACACACACACACACACACACACACACAGTGGATTAGTAAATCAGTAATACATTTCAGAATACAGAGTAAAATAATAAAGAAAGATTATAATAAAATAATAAAAGATACCCAGTAATTTGAGAATATACAGTGGATTATAAGACTTTTATAGAAACATTATAGATTGAAAACTTCATTAAATTTCCCCCACAACCAGGCAAAAAAAAACCTTGAAATTACACAATAAATATTGTTTTTTTTCATACAAGATAAATTAACTATCTTAGAATTAAAAATGAAAGATTCATTTGGTCGTTTCGAGAAAATAGGGCTTGTTTCAAATCGTCTTACTGAGTAAAATTTTCTCACCCCATTGGCAGATAATTTTACTTGATTTGAGTCTGTTTTACTCATTTTTCTTTTTATTTTCTTATTTTATCAAGTGCGTTTTTTTTTTACGTAAAAAATCTACGTGAAAAAATGAGAAAAAAAATAAATAAAGTAAAATTATCTGCCAATGGGGTTAGAGAATTTTACTTGGTGAGGCAGTTTGAAACAAGACAAAAAAAATGTCGTTACACGGTAGATTTGTTTCTGCATTTCAGCTCTTGTTATCATTAACTTTAATGTAAAAAAGAAATAGCTAGTTTCTTAAATTGAGAAATACTGTGTTCTTAAAATGAGGATATTTCACTTGAGGTTTCTTGTTTCAAAAAGTTCTGTGTAAAAACAATGTCTACTTTGAAAAATGTCTCGATTTAGCGTAAAACATCATCAGAATTAGCATTTTGCTAATCAACACTAAAATAGTTCCTCTATCTTGTAAGAAATAAATAACAAGATTCATTGTCCAATTTCAAGATCCTTTAGCTTGTCAAGAATACATTTTGTTGAAGAAAAAGAAAAAGAAAAAACATTCCTTACGCAGAAAATTTCGCACAACAGTAACAGAGCGAAACAGTTATGACTAGCCTCCAATCACAACCCTCAATCGGCGTTCTAGTCGAATCGGTGTATGAAAAAACAGAAACGGATGTGTGAAAACTAGCTAAACAAGTTGCCACAACCACCAGGGACGAGTCGGTGAAGAAACCTCTTCCTCATTCTCGCGAGAAAATATTTGTGAAAGCCACAACAAAAGCCACCCAACAAACAGACCTTCAAAACAGTGGAACGCGAATAAAAGCGGCGAAGGGAAGAAGAAAGATCATTGTGTGGGAGCAAGACTTGACACGCAGACTGGCTCTTCTGCAGAACAAGCTTGAGGACCACAATGAGACTCTGTGACGCCTATAAAGACTCGTTTGAGGGGTTTGAATAGAGAGTTTTTATTCTCTCGCTAGCTAGCAGTTCCTCAGAGAACGCGTGATCTTTTGCTCTGGACGAACTTCTCATAACGATGGTTGTATTGTGATTTATTTGAAGTTTAGTAATTTTTTTTTTTCCATTTAATTGCAATGTATTTTCTCGCTCAAATGTGGTCCCACCCACTCACCAATGTCCCCGCCCCTTTTTAAAATGCTGGACGATTGACAGAAGCATTTTACTGTGACACATCTCCAACAAAAACAATTCGACTTTTAATTGATTTGATTTAAAACCATAAAACACTTGCAACTTGCAAACAACCAACAAATTTGGCCCGCCGCCAAAAAAAAAAATATTCAAATTAATCAGAATACAACTCAAATTCTACCTCACGCGGCTCGTCTTCGCGTTTAATTGGGTTGTCAGCAGAACTAATCAAGTCAGCATGGAGAAGAGAAGAATTAAGCCTGGTGTAATGTACGTCTCCGCTGAACAAAGGTCGCTGCTCGAAATTGTCCTACAAAAAAAAAGCTTAAAGCGCGCGAGTGATATGTCAAGCGCCATGAGACTCGACAGTGATTGGCCTATAATAAACCCAGTGAGTCAGAAGTGATGAACACATCCACTCGCATCACGTCGCGCAACGTGAAATCACACACACACACACACACACACACACACACACGCACACGCACACGCACGCACACACACACAGGCAAGCTAGAGTGACTTTCAAACAATGCTTTCTTTTGCCACAACCTGAAACAATCAGAGTCGGAGACGTGAACTGTGAAGAAGAAGAAGAACTGTAAAGAAGAAAGAGAAGAAGGAGAAGAAGAAGAAGAAGGAGAAGAAGAAGAACTGTGTAGAAGAAGAACTGTTAAGAAGAAGAAGAACTGTGAAGAAGAAGAAGAAGAACTGTGAAGAAGAAGAAGAACTGTGAAGAAGAAGAACAACTGTGAAGAAGAAGAAGAAGAAGAAGAAGAAGAAGAAGAAGAACCGTGAAGAAGAAGAAGAATAAGAACCGTGAAGAAGAAGACGACAATTATTTGTCCCAACAATGAGAAATTTACGAAGAGAATATTCTTTAAAAGGCTTTAAATGTTTAATATTAAATAAGTTTGAAATGCGATTGAGAGGTCAGGTAGACCCTCACGCTAGGACTGATATAATAATAATAATAATAATAATAATAATAATAATAATAATAATAATAATAATAATAATAATAATAATAATAATTGAACCTCTTTGCTCTTATTCTATATCCAAAATATGACATTCTGCTTTTCTTCCATTGTTTAATTATATTGGCTACATTTGGTGATATTTTTTCTGATGTCCAATCGGTTGATGATCTAAGGAATCAGACTAGTGCCAAAAATATAAAACGTAAATTATGCAAAAAAAAAATGCTTTACATTTTTGTTTGTTTTTCTCTTTTGTGCTTGCATTCTTCACGTTTTCGTCTGAAGCTTTTTTCGGATTTTTTGTTCGTTTTTTTTTTCCGTTTGGATTTCTGACCCAAGTTCCATGAGTGGGTGGGGCTTATTCTCATTGGCTGGTGAGAATGGTGAGTAATGATGAGTCACACTCACTTTCTCTAACATCGATCCCTGAGCTGTGACGACACATTTTGTCTCGTCACTATCTTTTCCATAATAAAAGTCTTATGAGCGAGGAGCGTAGACAGACACAGAAGCTCGAGAAATCTGAAGGAACGAGTGCGAGTTTGGTCTCAGTCTCTGCCTCTCCTCAAAGATTTTGAAATTGAACAACAAATTTTGAATGTTAATCCATTGAGTCGTGTGTTTTATTTCTTTAAAACTTATTTCTACGTTTTTATTTCCAAGTACAGCAGCTCAGGACTTTTTGGACCCAACATGAACACACAGAAGAACCGCCAAAATAAAAATCATCTGCCTTCCAATCAAGGACACAAAAAGCCAAGGAGATTGCGGAAATCCTGTGAGAAAGTCCGCAACCTTCTCAACGTTCAAAAAAGCACTAAAAACTGAGCTCT
>CM051507.1:5570801-5585885 GCA_028031935.1 Paedocypris micromegethes
AAAAAAAATATCCAGAATCGTGAAAGAATTGTGATCTTAAATCGTGAAAAATTTAATCTGAATGGAGGAATGGGCCGAAATACCAGCAAAAACCTGAAAAAAAATAAATACTTAATTTACACCATAATTTGCAAATAAATTATTTAATATCCCACAAATAAGGGATATTTCCGGATTTGTTTTACAACTGCAAGACTCTCAGTCTTTTTAAGGGGGAGAACTTGCACAATCGGTGGCTGACGAAATACTATTTTGCTTCACTGTATATTCAATTATATTGTTTATGAAATATAATATTTTTATCATTTTCATATTTGAACATACATTACAAAATGTTACTCCTGGCTACAGTAGAGCGAGAGATTACGGTGTCAGCTACAGTAATCACAGGTCAGCTTCACCACGCGGCCTTGACCTCCAGCAATCCATATTCGAAGCTTTAATCTGCAAATCTCCGAGCAATCCGTTCACTTCTGAGCGTGATCAAATCATTCGCCGCGATCTGCCCTTCCATCGAATCAGGAGACTCGCTCTGGTTGCACAAGGCCAGGCTTTGAAAACATTAACTACCTCTAATCAACAGCAAAACTCGTCTTCTGTTTATCTAGTTCCACCCATCCAGCCCCCATAACCACGGGGAAAAAGGACGCCTTCTTAAACGTGGTAAACAGGAAGTTCACGTACTCAGTTCAGCAAACGCTTGGAAAAAGAAAAACACAAACTTGGAGCAACCGACCGAGAAATGCCTGGAAAGTTGACGTTCTATTCGCAGACGACACGTGAACCGTTCCTCAAAGAACAGGAAGTAACTGTAGCTCTGATACGGCGTGTTTGTTTCAATCCAAACTCCTATATCTACAGAGGCTTCCGTGGATGAATTAATCAAACAAAGCCTGGATTTATCAGAACTTTGGTCTTGCTTTGAACAAACAAACTAAAAAAATGTTCGCTGTTGAAAAACGGCAGCCTACTGTAAAATTATGACCGCCCCCTTTTTTTGGCAATGACGGCGTAATACTGTTTATTTTACAATGAAGACATGAGTTTTCCCATAATACATCGGGAAAAAAACAACAATAATTTTATTTAATTGCCGTAAATTAAATAAAACGCTCAACAAACGTCCAATGACTCAAAAACATTGTTAAATACAGCTGCATGCAGCAACACCGGTGCTCATAAAATGAATCAGGTGACTAAAATTGTTCTAAATATCAATGGCTATCGAGACATCGGTGTATATATAATGCGCAGAACTACAGTAGTCGACGAGAAACGTTCGAGTAAATTCCCCATTACATTTACACACGATACAGAATTCCTCAAACTGAAACCAGCAACTGTTTAAGCAATGTCGCAGTGCTAATGTTCCCGAAGGTGACAACATTACGTCTTCACTGTCATAAATGTACTTCATGAATCGCAGATTACAAATATACTGTACCTATTTATTTTAAAAAATATATTTAATATATGCCAAACGCCGAGTAACGGTCGAATTCGCCACCGTACAGGCGTTTAATCAGCGCGTGGGTGACGTTATAAAAAACAAAAGACTCGGCGCAAAAGCACACGACCTCGCGCGTAAACATTTCATTCGCTTCGATTAAAAAAAAATAAATTGGCGTAATTAACGCGATTGAAGGCGCGCGCGTGTGTGTTTCCGCAGTGCAACAAACCAGCCCCGCGGTCGCTTTTCTGAGGCGATCCGCACACAAACTCACCTGATTGACGCACTCGGAGCCGCTGAGGCTGGACGGGGTAAGATCCGCGGTTCCGCTGCGGTCCGAACACCTGACGATGATGGAGGTTCGGCGTGTTTCTTCTCGTCCGCTGCTGATCACACACACACACACACACACACACACACACACACACACAAAGAGCGTAAAGGCGCTCGAGAGGGCGAAAGGGAGCGTGGCGATTTTACACTTCTGAGGGAAAACGCAAAACGGACGCTCTCCTGGGACCTGTGTGAAGAACCGGGGCCGCGTCTTTGTTGTTTTATTATTTTGCTTATTTTTTTGCGGGGGGAAAATCGTGCGGACAAACAAGAGCACAGTTATTGTTGGTGGTGAAGACAGACGGCGCCGCTTCCGACTTTTAATCGGTTTGCTTTTAACGCGCCGATGGGTCTCTTTAAGGCTATAAATAATCGGCTCGCTTAGGGAGCTGCTTGCGGAAATGACGACATGTTTACGGTAAATTGTGATTACAGTTGGTTTTGTAATTAAGACTGGGGCAAACTGATCGGATAAATCGTGATTCTTCGCAGACTGTTTTGCAAATTATATAGTTGCGTATGGAATCCTTTTTTCTTTGCATCATTAAACGTGCATTTAAAATAAATGTAATTGCTAATTGCTAAATAAATATAAGATACACGATAGTAACTCCATAAGTGTCTCAAATATGTAGTCCAGGACGACAGGTAAAGCATAGATTATTTCATATACAGTACATTTGTTGTTCTGAATTATGCAACCAAATCTTTTTAAAAAATGAAATGTTATTTTAATAACGTGTCTTCAGTTATATTTCATCTCATTTGTGCTCAAAATAGGTTTGTGTATAGTCTGGTACTAATAGTACTAAATAGTTAATAGTACTTTGTGGACACGAAAGCTTCAAATGTAATTTACATGCATTTTAAGTATACTTGTTCTTACATGTATCCTTACGTGTAGATTTAAATGTGGTAATAAATTAGTACTGTGATTTTAGTAAATTGTGTGGTGTTAAAAGTTGCTCTACAGGCGGAAGTGTTGGTTTATGCTGCCCTCTCTCGGTTGGTAGTGGAATTGCCGCATCGTAACTGAGTATTTAGTGGTACATATAATGTTTGGTACAAATCCTGTACAAACATGTACCACTAAATACAAAAATACTGGTACTAAAATGTTTTAAATATGTACTCGTTCGTTCGTTGCTCAATAATTTTACCAACATTTTAAATGATGGTTTGACTTAACAAAACCTCTAAATAACCAGTGATGCTGGTCTATAATTTAGTGCTTACATTGCTAATCTAAGTTAAGTAATAAGGATTTACGAGATTTCCGAAAGTTTTACGCTTTCACTATCGAACCATTTGAAAACATGAAAACATCGCCCTCTAGTGGTGAAAACCCCTCAAAGCTGATGACGTCAGAATTCGTTTTATTCATCATGACGAATTTCCTATTTTCCGCTCTGTTCGTGAACAAGATATTAGAAAATTTTAATAGGCCGAAAACGAAAATTCAATATGAAGTGTGGAAAATCTTTTGTAAGCGCTCTTCGTGTTCCCACGACAACCCGTTTGCAAAACATATATTTGAAAAAATATATATTGCAATATATATATATTGTAGCGATCTTCGTGGGTTGAATATATATATATATATATATATTCTTTTTCTCTCTCTCTCTCTCTCTCTCTCTCTCTTTCTCTGTCTCTCTTCTCTATCTCTCTCTCTCTCTTTCTCTCACGCACGCACGCACGCACGCACGCACGCACGCACCACACACACACACACACACACACACACACGTGCGCGTGAGTGTATTTTGTGTATTTGAAAATCACTGCAAGGCACAAAACGCGGTTTGCTGTGTAGAAAAGAAGATCTATTTAGGTGAAACTCTTATAATTGCGTGAACATGATGTTTGCGTCCCATGCAAGCAGCTCTACAGCGCTAATCTGTGAAGGATGTGTCGCCCAAATGAGCAAGAATCAAACGAAACAATGATCTTACAGAGTCCAGGGATCCGATGCAAAGGAGTGTGAAAATCCAAATAGAAAAGAGGATTTAGAAAGGAGAGAGAGAGAGAGAGGAGAGAGAGAGAGGAGAGGAGGAGAGAGAGAGAGAGAGAGGAGAGAGAGCGAGAGAGAGAGAGAGAGAGAGAGAGAGAGAGAGAGAGAAAGGGGGTCGTCTGAAGGGGAATAAGCAAAAAAAAAATATATATATATATATATATTTATATATATTGTAGAGTAGAGAGAGAGACATGACAGTGAGAAATAAAAAAGAGACGCAAGATAAAACGAGAGAAGGAAAGAGACAGAGGAGAGAAGAGATGGATAGAGAAAGAGTGTGGGAAGAAGAGAGAGTGAGAAAGAGATGAGTAGACAATGAGGAAAAAAGTGAGTATAGCAAAGAGAAAAAGAGACATTATGAGAGATAACTAGAGTAAGAGATTTATAGAGAAAGAGGAAGAGAGATGGGCAGAATGAAAGGAGAAGTGGAGAGTGAAAGAGAGAGATTTATGAGAGAGATAGATGGAGATAGAGCGAAAGAGAGAGTGATGAGAGAGAGAGAAATAGAGAGGAAAAGAAATTGGAAGAAAGAAAGATATGGATGAGAGAGAAATGAGAGAGAGTAATTAGAGAGATAGATGGAGAGAGATGAGAGAACAAGAGTATTAAAAGAGAGAGACAGAGGAGAGAAGAGATGAGATGGAGAAAGAAAGGGCGTGGGAAGAAGGGAGAGAGTGAGAAAGAGATGGAGTGACAATGGGGAAAAAAGTGAGTATAGCAAAGAGAAAAAGAGACATTATGAGAGATAACTAGAGTAAGAGATTTATGGAGAGAGAAAGAGAAAGAGAGATAGAAGAAATTATATGGAGAGTGAAAGAGAGAGATTCATGAGATAGAGAGAGAGAGATAAAGAGAGAGAGAGAGCAAGAGTGATGAGAGACAGAGATGAGAGTAATGAGAGGGATAGATGGAGGGAGAAAGACAGATAGAGTGATGAGAGAGACCAATTGATAAAAGAGAGAGAGAGAGTGAGAGATTGAGATGGAAGGGGGAGAGAGAGAGAGAGAGAAAAGAGGAAATGGGCAAAAAAAGAGCAAGAGATATGGATAAAGAGGAAAAGAGATGGGAAGATTGAAAGAGATAGATTGAGAGAGTGATGAGAGAACAAGAGTATTAAAAGAGAGAGAGAAAGAGAGATAACTTTTTCAAATTGCCATATTTTGAAAGGGGTTTGTTAAGACGCTGCCCTGCGGCAAACTGCTCACACTTTACAAGACAGATTTACAGGGGGAGAATCCCGATGAAGAACATGAATAGCTGTGAAGGACACGATCAAAGCGGAGAGAGAAAATAAGAAGCATCGATTAATTGCTGCAGTAAAGTAAAGTAAGTAAAGTAAAGTGAGTAAGATTGTCAATATGGCATAAAAAAACAAAGCATTGGTGGCTCCGCAGCAGAGGTGTAAAGTACTTGAGTACACTTTAGGAATTTTTGTAAATATGTATACATATGTATAATAAAATTGATTCTAAGTACTTTACATCCGCAGTAGTTTCCCTGCCAGCCGAGAAACACACGAGTCAAGGTTTTCAGCTGTTGAGGGTGTTTTCTTTTACATGTGGGCGTGGCCAAAGCTTAAGTACGCACCTCTCGGATAAGTATGCACAAGCCTCTCAGGTTCATTTTGCGTACTGATAAAGCCAACATTTTATAAGTAATTTATTTAATTTAATAAAGTAACAAAGTATTTTTTCAGACTACTGAACAAACACAACTAAACAATGTAATTTTTTTCCACACAATTTTTTGGTTCCAATGAAAAATGTACACAATCACTGCTTCGTTTAAAACAAGGTCAATAATAATTATAGCTGTAATTTATCTCTCTGCTCAGCCCAGATGAGACTCAAACTCGGCCCTTCCACTGCAGGGATCCCCCGCCTTTCACATCCATCCATCCGCCCACTAAATCTATTATGGGCGTCTGCATTCACGTGTAGCTTTACTGGAGACCCGCATGGTGACAATTACAGGACAAAACCATCAAAACGCGGCTTTTGAGTGGGTTGATAAAGCCAAAAAAAATATTTTGGCAACAAAACCTCCTTCTTTAGTGCTTAATTGACTATCATAATGACGTTTTGGATGTTTTTTTACAGTCGTTTGGCAGATGCTTTTACCCAAAGCGACTTACAAAAAGAGGAGAAAGTAGTTCCTTGTGCTCGCTTAGTGTGAAGACGACAAACCTAGCATTTCTATCTTAATTGTTATAAAATAAATATAAATAAAAGAATAATTATTGTCATTGCACGCGTCTATTTTTAAGGCGCGTAACCCTATGCAGGAAATTCTCCCATGTAGGAAAAAATTTCACAACACCGATTTACGCCGCTTGGAAAGATTTGATTATGCGCAATAAAATGACCCGTTATGTGCTTGTGTATCATGGTTTATAAGGCGTATTAATCCCACTAGGGTGACATTTATTTACTGCACTTGAACTAACACAAACGTAATCGCGCAAACGAACAAATGCTAAAGTTGTTCAAAGTGCGAAGAGGTCTACATATGGCGCGTAATGGTGGAGTGAGAGTGTGTTTGCATGTTTCGCTCGTTGATTGGTTGGCCACTAATGCGGGGCGTGTCTTGCTTCCAGAGGCAGGAGCTACTGGGATTGGCTCCACCTCCGCAGGACGCTGACACGAAAAAGTGGTCCAGAAAAAAGAGGAGACGAGTGAGACGTTTCATTTCTTCTGAACTGACTAGGCGATTAAAATTCGATTAACCGTTGAAACACGCTCAGCGATTTCAAAATGGATTTGTGATCTAACGCGATCGTTACACGCGTAATGGGCAGGAGCGAAGGAGCTCGAGCGCCGGCGATTTAGTTCAGTTTGCTATTTGTCACGAGTTTCTCCTCATCACTATCCGAAAAGTGCGGAGCGTAATAACACAATGGCCGGAGATTCCGCGTCGACGCGCTCCCGGAGCCCGGAGCTCCACTGAGCGCATCCACCACGCGCATCTTTCTCCAAAAAGCTCAGCGAAGAGTTTCTGGAACGGGAAATGTCGTCGACCATGTGGATTGTAGCGCTGTGGATATTCGCAAGTCACCTCCAGCCTGATAACTCCGTCAGAGCTCAAGTAAGAGGAGCGCTTATTAGCGCGTTATTACTAGCAGATTTTAATTGTTACCAGATGTTTACCTGAACAAAGGATGTTTATCTTTCCAAAGCAAAGAGAAAAAGAGACATTGTGAGAGATAACTACAGTAAGAGATTTACAGAGAGAAAAAGGAAGAGATAGAAGAAAGGAAATATGGAGAGTGACAGAGATTCATGAGAGAGATAGATGGAGATATAGAGAAAGAAAGAGTGATGAGAGAGCAAGAGTGATGAGAGAGAGATGAGCGTAATGAGATGCATAGATGGAAAAAGACAGATAGAGTGATGAGAGAGAGGACGTGATAAAAGAGAGAGAGAGAGAGATAAAGAAAGAAAGGTAGAAGAAAGGAGATATGGAAAGTGAAAGAGAGAGATTCATGAGAGAGATGGAGATAAAGAGAAAGAAAGAGTGATGAGAGAGCAAGAGTGATAAGAGAGAGATGAGAGTAAAGAGAGGCATAGATGGAGAAAGACAGATAGAGAGAGAGAGAGAGAGAGAGAGAGAGAGAGAGAGAGAAAGAAAGGTAGAGTGATGAGAGAGAGAGAGAGTGAGAAAGAAAGAGGAAAATAGATGGGAAGAAAGAGATATATGGAGAGATAAAGAAAGAGAGATTAGAGAGATAGATGTAGAGAGATGAGAAAGAGTGATGAGAGACCAAGAGTATTAAAAGAGAGAGACAGAGGAGAGAAGAGATGAGATGGAGAAAGAAAGGGCGTGGGAAGAAGAGAGACAGTGAGAAAGAGATGGAGTGACAATGAGGAAAAAAGTGAGTGTAGCAAAGAGAAGAAGAGACATTATGAGAGATAACTAGAGATTTATAGAGAGAAAGAGGAAGAGAGATAGAAGAAAGGAGATATGGAGAGTGAAAGAGAGTGACTCATGAGAAAGATGGTGATAGAGAGAAAGATAGAGAGAGAGATAACTCCTTCAGAGCTCAAGTAAGAGGAGTGTTTATTAGCGTAAGTTTTGACCTTTTTACACGCTCATTTGACCTTCATGAATTAGGGTCGTCCCTTTAAATTATGGAATTACACGTCCCTTGAAAAACGGAATTGTCCCGTATTTCAGATTGTAATTGCGCGTCCTGTATTTTTCATCTTCTCGTGTAATAATCCCTCACGCATTATATGAAGATGCTCCTTTTCTACTTCAGTTTGGATAATAGTCAATGTCATTAGTTTGTTTGTTAGTTTGATCAGTATTTTTTACGGTGTCGAGTTAGTCACAAAAAACCAAGCCACTGTCAGACAGTTTTAGTTCATACAGCACGACTCAATGTGATTTATTATTAACAAATTAATCAATCTGTGAATCAAATTAATCGCTCTGTGAAAATCTAGCTGTAGTCATTTATTGGTAATTTACAGATTTCTACATGTTAATTAAAAAAAAATATATTTAATACGTAATATTAATTGCATTAAACCACGTCGACGAATGAAATCACAGTGAAATGAATGGCTAAAATCAAACTATTTTGGCGTGGTTTTTCAGAAAAAGAAATATAGAAATTCAATAAATGCAATGTAAGTGGATCAGAATCCAATGTAATGCGTATTATGATTTGCTTTGATTTGATTATTTGTTACGATTTGATGATTTGCTATGGTCAGACCGACACATATTTACATAATACCATTAATTTATATTTTTATTGTTATTTTATCTCTCTCATCTATATCTCGAATTACTCTCTCTCTCTCATCTCTGTAATTCTTTCTCTTTCCATATCTTTTTTTCTTCCCATTTCTTTTCCTCTTTCTCTCTCTCTCTCTCTCTCTCTCATCACTCTATCATTCTTTCTCTCTCTCCATCTATCTCTCTCTTTCTTTCTCTCGCCTTATCTCTTGCTCTTTTTCTGCCCATCGCTTTTCCTCTTTCTTTCTTTCTTTCTCTCTCTCTCTTTCTTTCATCACTCTACCTTTCTTCCTCTCTCCATCCATCTCTCTCTTTCTTTGTCTTTCCATATCTCTTGCTCTTTTTCTGCCCATCTGTTTTCCTATTTTGTGCTGTTTCTATGTATGGATAGACAATTAAAAATCTTTTAGCCACCCAATAAAACACAATTATCATTACATTTCAACTAAAGACAGTTTAAACATATTTAGCTTGAAAGACATTTCCTTGTAGCCCCCAGTGCCCCGCCCACCCAAACACCCCGCCCCCTGTGCTAAATATCCCTTGTTTTTGGGTAATAAAAGTGGCAACCCTAGTCACGAATACTTCAAGAATTTCAAACAATTTCACTCATCCTGCTGTTTGCTTCTGAGCAGCGTGTGGACCCCGAGGTGGGATTAACAGCACACGAGCAAGTTCTCCTGCTCTACGACACCAAGCTGCAGTGTCTTCAGAACATCTCGGAGCACAGCGCCCCTGGTGAGACCCTATGCCTGGATCCAGCGTGACCTTTGACCTTTAGTGACCTTAGTGTAAGAAGTACCAGACTTGAGTAAAAGTACGGATACGTGCTGTATAACTTACTCCAATACAAGTAAAAAGTCACCACTATAATCAAGACTTGAGTCAAAGTAGCAAAGTATTGCATTTAAAAAAAATGAGTATTTTACTCGCACTGAATTTAGGCTAAAAAAAAACCTGAAATGTGGAATAAAAACAGTACAGAGACGAAATTTAACACCTTTATGTTTCACAAATGGTAAAAACAAAATAGATAAAGAGCTAAAATAAATAAATAAAAATCAATACTCAGTGACCTCTCAGTCATTGTCTACAATAGACATTACATTTATTCACGTTGCACAAAAAAAATTAAGCTAAAAATACACGGTAGTCATGTCACAGTGGTTTTTGAGGTTGGTAACATTACAATACCATTGTAAAGTCAGAGAAGATATATAGTATAGTTTACCTTAACATTAAATTCACTTTAAATGAACATTAAATAGACTTGTATAACTCAATGTGTTTCCTCAAATTTGACGGTGATTTTATAGAAGTGAAAAGTATAATTACTCGATCAGAAATGCAGTGGAGTAGAGAGTAAAAGTTGATATTTGATACTCAGTACAAGTACGAAGTAGCCAAAAACATACTTAAGTAAAGTAACAAAGTACATCTACTCAAGTACCTTACACCTCTGATTATTAGCATAAATAGCGTGAATTTGTGAGGATCGAGATTTTGATTCGTTTAAATGCCATTTGTATAAATTCAGACAAACCACTGAACGGAACGCTGCCTCTCTGTCATAGTTCCGAGTGATAAAGATTCAGGATTAGAAATGCAGATCCAGCTAATTCACTGTGGAAAAAAAACGGTGATCTACCGGTAAAATGTATTCATTTCTTTTGTGTTTTATTCATTTATTTATTTCAGGTGTACAGCATAATACAGTTTGTGTCCAGCTCCATACTCAATTTAACAAGGCTTCTCATAATCCATCACAACCGAAAACAGCAATTTGCCGTTAATGCGTTAAAGCTGTAATTTGCTGTAAAACATCAATGCAGATTTACCGCTTTGCTGTGCCGAACACCGTGTGAGTGGCTTTATAACAGGAACAGCCTGTGTTTTTTCTGTAGCCTTTCTCCATTTCATACATTATTTGTTTGACAGTTGGAATAACAATAGTGAAACAACATTTCACGGGCGTATGAATGGCTATGTTCAATTATACATAAGCTGCCAGAAATCAACGTTTGCATCCGAAAAATCTCAGTTTCTCTCTGGAGAAAATTTTTTGCACATTTGTTTGTAGCTTCTAGAATATATATATTTTTTTAAATATATTGTTTCGTGTTAACTTTTATAGTATAGAGTATAGAGTATTGTTGTATATTAAATTACTACCTTAAATATTTTTGCAATAACACTTCTTTCACTAATTTCTTATATTATTTACGTTTGTGTACAACTCATTACAAAAGATTTTTTTGGTACATTTCTTGTCAATACAGCAAATTTCTGCACACATAAATCTCAGCACAAATAAATCAAGTCTTCCTTTTTGGTCTTTTCTACTTCCTATAAATTGTGTTTACTTTTTACTATTTACTTGCAAGACATTTCATGTGTCTTCTTTTTAGAATTTACGTGCCTCACCATAATAAAACATTTCTCTACCTTTTTTTTAAATTATTTTATTCTTTCTTTAGCCTTTGCTATTATTTGCAATTTGTTTTAGCAATAAATCAACATAAATGTTGTGATGAAGCTGATGGAACCATTCCTGGACCAGGGCAGGAACGTAACCACGGACAATTTATTTACATCACTGTCCCTCGCGCAACGACTGCTTAGCCGGAAAACCACCATCCTCGGAACCGTAAACAAGATTCGCCGGAAAATTCCGCAATCCACAAAACAAAAGACAAATGCAGTTGTGCCCAAACGAAAGAAGAATGTCTACATTCTTAGCAGCATGCACAGTGTGGTTCAGACAGAGGACTCCGACAAAGCCGGACACCATCACTCTCTACAACAAGACCAAGTGCGGCGTAGACGTGATGGACCAGATGGTGCGTGAGTACACTGTTCGCAGAGGCACACGCCGCTGGCCAGTTGCGGTCTTCTACAACATGATTGACATGGCAGCGCTGAATGCGCATGTGCTGTATGAAGCATGTACCGGGAGGAAGGAGAGACGCGTGGACTTCCTGGTGGAACTTGCAAAAGAGTTGGCTCACTCTTTTGTGGGTGAAAAGAAAGCCAAAAAAGAACAGCTGCTTTGGGCTGAACCTGCCACACCAAGCCCAGGAAAGAGAGCCTTGTGTCAGGTCAAGATAAAGTGCAAAAACAATCATGCCACTGTGCGATGTGTGGACTGCTACAGATACACTTGTGGTACATGCAGAATGGAGGTGACATGGAAGTGCCAGGACTGTGTGTGATTGCGGGGACTCCACTACATATGTCTTTAGTTTGTATCATCATTATTTTGTATATTGAAAATGTGCGTGAAATTGTTTTTTGTACTTCTATTGACAATAAATCTCTACAAAAACCCAGAAAAATGTTTGGCAATACAGCAAATTTCTAAACAAATAAATAAATCTCAGCGCAAAAAAATCTCAGCACAAATAAATCTGAGCACAAAGTAATTTTTTTCTTGTAAAAATAGGAATAAGCCCCACGTAATGTGGTTCCTAAGTGAAACACAAGTGTGTTCAAAGTGGGTCTGAAGGGCCAGAGGTGGTGCGCAAACGACCTAATTAACATAATAAAAGAAGCAGTTCACGGCTGATTCATTCAAAGTCCAACGATTTTAGCCGCCCGAACCTAAGCGTCGGGCCAAACTGCCAGTTGGCAGTTTCAGGGTCCTGCTATGACACTGAGATTATTGTTATTTATGAATTGTTATATACTGTGTGATGTAATAGTATTGTTTCTAAAATATAACACATGCATTACATGTAATATGCTGTAAGTATATCATTTATGAAATTTAATTTAACACTAAAAATAATGTTATTGACTTGAAATAGAAATTGTATTGAATTATTTTTGCAATTTTTTAACCAGTTATTATTATTGTTATTATTTAACCAGTTCAAGATTATTTATATACCACTTATCTTAGTTGAACGCAAAGTCGCTATGCGGAATTTGGGGAAAAATGGTCTTTAAAGAAGAAAAATATTGTTCATCTGTTTAAAAAATTAGGTAAAAGAGTTCCAGTGTTCATTTCTGAAGGAGAAGACCAAACCGTATAAGTATTTATGCCTTAAACCAGGGGTGGGCAAACTTTTTGATTTGCGGGCCACATTGGATTCTAACATTTGACAAAGGGGCGGGACCAGGCTTCCTGTTCAAGCGGCTGTCAATCACATTCTCACCAGCCAATCAAAGTAAGGGAACGTCCCTAAGTGAAGCTTGTGCCTGAAGTCCAAACAAAAAAAATAAGAAATGGCACTCTTAAGCGGAAAAAAAGTTTCAAACCGTGAAGATTTGTTTGTTTTTTAGAAATTTAAGCTTGATTATTTGGCATCTGATTACATAGACTGACAGTATAAACATTCATGTTAAAAATAATGATAATAAATGTACATTTTGTATTTATGGTTCCGCTTTTAAAAATGTGTTACATAAGTAAAAAAAAAAAAAAAACTTCATAACAGAATAACTGAATTTACATTAAAAAAATCTGACTTTGATTTAATTTTTACAAGTTCGGCGGGCCGCATGTGGCCCTCGGGCCGTGGTTTGCCCACCCCTGCCTTAAATCAATCTCACCAACGATAATTTGAGATGGTTTCTGTCTGAAAATATAATTGGAATCAGTTTTAGTGCGTTGAAAGGTTTTGGGAACGTACTGCTGCAATTTCACAGAACTATTTGTACGGGAAGTTCTGCAGGTAGAACACAGAAGTGCGTCCGCCATCATCATCCTGGTGAACTTGCAGAGGATTGGCTGTGGTGTTATTGAGCATAGCGACGAGAGCTCGTGACTCACCGTGTGTTGTTCGTATTAACGCTGTAATTGCTTTTCTTAGCATTTTCCTGTTTTGTTCATCTGCAAGCGCCGCTGTTGTGTCTCTTACAGTCCGACAAGGCTCCTGTTTACCTGCATAACTCACACTTCTTTCGCTCTTCACTTGGGAATGGACTTATGGAGAACACACACTCTCGTACACACACGTGCAGAGCTACACACTTATACACTCATGTACGCAAACCAAGTTCTCAACTCAGCTTTTACTACCTCTCAGAAGAACACTTCCGTCCATTATCAGCTTTTCTATCCATATTTTCCATTCGTTTTTTTAAGGCTCAACTTCTATTTCTGACAATGAGCATGAGCTGTGATTGGTTGGACTGGCGGCCCAAAACGAGTTGCTAATTATCAAATCCACCCAATCGACTGAAGCCCACACTGTCATTAAGTATTTTTCTCAGAGGTTTAACGAACTATACTTGAGTGAAATTAACCAAAAAAGTAAAAGTTACCAAGTCCAAAAAAGACTTGAGTAAAAGTCATAAAGTATCAGTTTTAGAAGAACTTGAGTATTTTACTGGTACTGAATTTATGCTCAAAAACAGAAAAAACAAGAAACGTTTCTTTTCTACAATAGAAGTGAAATAGTCACAGTCAAACTCAAATGTGTAAAATTAGTGCAGCTAATTTAGCTGATAAATAGCATTCAGTACCTTCAGCATCCTGCAGATGGCGATATCACCTCATCCTTCCAAGAAATAAGTTAGTAGAACAAGATGCCGACTTGCGCACAATCACAATGTAACAAGTAACGGTAAGTGTATATCAAATATAGTGAAGTAAAAAGTACAGATACTCAATCAGAAATGTAGTCAGGTAGAAAGTAAAAGTTGCGTTTATTTTTGATACTCAGTACAAGTACAAAGTAGCCAAATATACTTTGGTAAAATAACAAAAAGTCCATTTTGCACCGCTGATTGCTCTGTAAATGAGTATTTCTCTTATAAGTATTTCTCAGTCTAGTAAAAAAAATTCTAGCCAATAAATTAATAGTTAATGCTGGAATTAATTCCGAATGCTGGAACTCTCGTATTGCTGCTGGCGGCTATATTTACAAGAGTTTCTGTAAGTGTTTCTAAAAGCTTTTTAAATTTTTTCCTCCTCAACAGGAAGCATGTCACAAATTTCTGATTTGAGAAGCGTTGACGTGACTAACAAAGGAAACGCTTACTTATTCTGAAATTCATACCGGCATCAGAAGTGGACCATTGTGGACTGTTTTCATGGAGACCTTCTGCTCTTCAGGTCTCAGTCAAATGACAAATCCAGACGTGGTTTCACCGTAAACCTGTGAACGATCGGATTGAATTTTGCCGTGCGAGTTCACTTGAAGTAAAGTTGCTAAATTGGATCTGACTCTAGCGGCGGCACAGAAGCTCCTCATGACGCCTTCACAGAAGAGCGCTGCCCTTTCCCCGCACTCCTCTGCAAGAGTCGAATCAATGCAGGACTGAAAGAATGAAAGCGCTCTGATTCACCGACGAGTGATGAACCGCTCTCGCTTTGTCTGCACCTTTTTTTCATTCTTTCTTTCTTCCCAGAAGAAAATGGCAAAACATTTTCAACCGCCGTGGCTTCGTTTAATGCCTCGTTTTCAGAAATTCATGTGTGAGGATAAATTGAGCCTGGGAGAATTCCGTTGTCGTTTGTTTCTGCTGATGTGAATGTGCGGGTCATCAGCCATTCACGCTGCACTCCTCAACTCCGTGACACCCCCCCCCCCCC